>JAJOOR010019372.1:0-26859 GCA_036250505.1 Solanum acaule | reverse complement strand
ATGAGCTAAGTATATTTTTGGGAGTAGTATTGAGCACCGATATGGGGATGCGAGTTCATATTAACTCAAGTCTCCATAAACCATGTAGCCATCATGGGCAGGAAAAGGATCATACTTTTTAGATGATTCCTTAGTGATTTTTTTAGCATAGACTAGTGGATCCACTTAGTAGTTTAGGTTCTATACTGACGACAAGGTATAGAACGGTCCTTGGCAACGTGAGGTAAAATGTTGTACCATCACTTAGGCTCATAGTGATGGTTGTCGGTTAGAGAATCTCCCATAGAAGTTATATTATTTTCTAAATGAGTAAAGTTAAGTTTGTTATTGTTTTGTCTTTAACGAACTAAGGTTGTTTTCAGTTGTTTTATAAAGATTTTTCATATATTCCATGTGTTTCATTGCTTTATTCTGAGTTAAGTTATTTATGAGTTGAGAAGAGCCAAGGTAAGTGTTTCTTTCAGAATCTTTTCAAGCCTTTGTATTGTTTAGAATTCCAACTCGCATATTCGTACATTCAATGTATTGATGCCAGTTGGCCTGCATCATCTTATGATGCAGACACAGGTAACCAGGATCAGCATCCAACACCTCGTTGATCCAGCTTGAGCACTTTGAGTCTGTGGTGAGCCTCATTGCATCCGGAGGACTCCTTTATTTGCTTTCTAGTTTAGTTCGTTAGGATGTTGTGGGGTTTGCCCCAACATCCCTCTCAGTTGTTTTAGAGGCTTCATAGACAGTCAGTTATTAGTTCTTTAGTCTTCTCATTTTATATTATGTTAAGACTTGGGTTGCCATTTTGGCCATGTTGAATGTTTAATTCTTCTAACATTCTAAGTTATACTATTAAGCTATTTGAGTAAGTTCATTTGATCATTGTAATCATGCTTAGAGTCTTCCGCTGAGTTAAGTAAGTCAGGCCAAGGGTTCGCTTGGGGCTAGCAATGGTCTTCGAGTGTCGGCCACGTCCAGGGTGTAAGCTCGGGGAGTGACATTATCAATCTACAGATGAACTACCATAAGCATTAGCTGATGTCAATCTGTGCATCACACGATAACCAGTCACAATGCAAGGAAACACCACCTATCACTTGTTTCATACCAAAAAAAATGACGAAGCAATTCTTTGTTTTGTTTCGAACTAAGCTAGGAGTAATTGATCCTCCATTCTCTAGCTTGAAGGGAAGTGTTGACGAAAAGGGGAACTAATGATATGATACAGGTTGATAAACATGGTCCAATCAACGTACAACAAGAGTCAGAGTCACACTAAGACTAGGCTACTTATATCGATTAGGCTTCTACTTATTGTACTAGCTGAATTCGACTAGGATTAGATTATTACTAGGATTAGATTATTTATAATTGTAGTATTATTATAGTAGTAATAGTTATTGTAGTAGGACTCTAAGTATAACTAGCTTAGGACTCTACAATTCACTCTTTATATAAGGAGTATGTTCTCGATAGTATTAATCATCAATACAATCCTCGATTTGTCTTATTCTTACGTGAGCATTCTATAAAAACCAATTGTTGTTCATTGTTGGTGAGCGAGTGAAAACCAATCTTTGTAAACGTTGGTAGAGAATGTGGAACACCACAAAGGTTGTACTCAACTCAAACTACAAAGAGCTTAAAGAGATAACCTCCTCTCATATTATATTCTGCTCTCTTTAATATTTATTGGGAATTTATATTTTTTAAATCAAAGTACTAACAATTGTGTACATGTTGTCTCATTATCAGTCGACTGGATCTAAAGAGTAGTTAACTATCAGTTGACTAGATTTAGAAAGTAGTCGATAAGATTTTAAAAGGATTACAATTTACCTCCTATTGTACTTTTATAAAGAACAAGTGTAATTGAATTATATGAGATGGAACAAGTGTATTTTGGTTTTATATGAGAAAGAACGTGTTTCTATGTTTTTCATTTACTTACCTTTGGCACTTTCAGAGATGCATTTCATTCTATTTCCTTTGGAAATTTCACTTAGGTCAAATATAAATGAACAACTTCACCATATATAGATCATTATCAAAAACAAGAGAGACATGCATGTGGTATTTATTGACCTTGAAAAGGCCTATGAAAAAATCTTGAAGGATTTCCTCTGCAAGTGTTTGGAGGTTATAGATGTCTTGATGGTTTATATTAGAGCAATAACAGACATGTAAAATGAATCCAAGACTCGGATTAGAATGGTAGAAGGTCACTCGGAGTACTTCCCAGTTGACATGGGGCTACATCAAGGATCAATTCTTTGCCCTTTACCATTTGCCTTGGCGTTGGATGAGTTGGTGCGGTCTATTCAGAAAAAAGGTTCCATGGTCTATATTTGTAACATCCCAAAAATTTCTAGGTTAAGATTCGAGCCATTCTTTATTTGTGAATAAAATTGTACCGAGTGATTCTAAATTTTCTTAGATGTTAAGGTCATTAGAATCCCCTAGTATAAAGTTGAGTTGAAAACTTTCTTTCCGATTGAGTTTCACTATGAGATTTTACTTAGGTCAACTTCAAACGACCATATCTTTTAGCACATAAAGAATTAGGTGGCCCATGAGCTATAAAATCGAAGGCCTTTGAGTCCTCTTTCCAAAGCCGTCAAGATTTCTAAATTTTGAGCTCGGAGTAAAACATTATGGCTATTTGAGTAAAGCCTCTCTAGTTAAGGCTTTTAAGAAAAGGTTATTTTAGTCTTTTTCTTATCCCACTAAGCTTGACCACGTTTTCCTCACCCAAGTTAAGGGTAATCAGACGCTCAGTCAAGTTTTACATGCCTAAACACTTAGAATTTAGGGCGAAGTTTCAAGAAGAGAAAAAGGGCTAAGTTCAAGCGTTCATCAAGAATTATGGAGTTTCACCAAGAACATCGTTCTTTCCAGGTATGTAAGTCTCCCCATAATGATGGACTCATTTTTCCTCGTGTCGTACATGAAATTTATCCCTGAATTTGTCCATGAAATTATTTGTTTAGAGATTCTTAAGTAGTTCTTAATTTTTAGTTTCATTCTTTAACAATGGAGGTTTTCAGTTCTTGAATTGAGTTTCTTGATAGAAATTAAGGGGATTTCAATTACTTTGTGTTAGGTTTGTGAATCAAAGAGAGTTTGGTAGAAACCAATCGATTCTAGATGAGTTAGGACTTGAAATTGATAGAAAAAAATTGTCAAATTTTCTGGGGTTTTGGGTGGGGTGGCGCGCCCTTAAGGCGCCGAAAACTAGGCACTGAAGGTTTGGGGTTGGCGCCATGCACCTGTAGTGCGCCCCAAAATCCTCACAGCATTTTGAGGCATGACGCCCTGCGCTAGGGTCGTCAGGCCATTTTCTTCTCCGTCCTTCATTTCGTATGCATTCTTTCGAATCATGTCTACGTTCTCTTCTTGATATTAAATCTTAATGTCTTAGTTAATACTTGAGAGATCCTACATGTCTTAATTTACATTTCAAATTTAAGTGAGTTTGAGAGGAAAGTTCAAGAGGTCTTTTTGAGTCATTTTGAGAAGTCTTTTGAAATTAGATATAGTTTTGAACTAAGTCTTGAGAAGGTGAGTATGAGAATGAGAAGTACTTTTATTGAGTTGATTTTTAGTTCTTGAATTTCTAATCCTTTTTGAAACTCTATTCCTAATTTTTGAATTGCTATAGGTTATGCATTGAGGTTCTTGAGTTGATTTGTTCATGTTTATATATCAGCATGAACCCTATGAATTGATTATTCTTCAGATGAGTAGTATCGTTGAGTTCTGAGTACTGGGTTTCCTATAATGTCATTGAGATCCTTGAGTTAGTTCGTTCATGTCTATATTTCAGCATGAACTCTATATTAAGTTATAAATCTTGAGAATCTTTTAAAGCCAATATTTGAGTTTTAAACTGAGTTTTTGAGGAAAGTTAAAGAGACATTTTGAGTAAAGTTTAAGGGAACTAAGTATTCCCAAATGTATCATTTTTACATTGAGAAAAGAGAAACTTTGATTTCTAAAAGAGTTTATGAGTTCAAAGGTATTTCAAAGCAGTTTCCTCTTTTAAGAGGATAGTTTGAGCAATTATCTCAAACCACAGAAAAAGTATATATGTTTTACACATTTGAGCATGACTATATATTATTGTGAGTAGTATTGAGCACCGATATGAGGATGAGTTCAGACAACTCAAAATCCTCATAAACCATGTATGCCAACATGGGTAAAGGATCATACAGTGGATCCACTTAGTTGAGGTGTTCTATACCCCGGCAAGGTATAGGTCAGTTCTGGCAGCATGGGCGAGACGATATATCATCACATAGGTCATAGTGATGGTTTTTGGTTAGAGAATCTCCCACATAGAGGTAAAAGTGTATTTTTATTATATCACTTATTATGTTGAGTTTCAGAGATGAGTAAGTGTTTTTTGTAAAGTTTTAAATGATTTCATTCCCAATTAATTCTTTACATTCAGGCGAGTTTATGTTTTATCTATTGCGGTCTTATCAGTTCAGTTATTTGTTATTCAGTTATATTACATACTCGTACATTCAATGTATTGATGTCATTCGACCCGCATCTTTTATGATGCAAATATAGGTTCTTAGGATCCTCAGCAAGAGTCCGTTAAGATCATTTCGTCAGCTTTTGAGTAAGACCTCCTTGCTTCTGGAGGACTCCAATTTTTATGAGTTGTTAGTAGTAGTTCTCTTGAGGAGTCGCGAGTCTTGTCCCGACACTCATCCTTGTATACAGTAGAGGCTTCATAGATAGATAGGTTTGGAGAATCTTTCAATTTTCAGATGTTTTATTTAAACTTATGTTTCATACTCAGTATATTTGGCAAAGTTTTGAGATTCAATAAATTGTTTTTACACGTTTATTTCACTTTGATGTTTATGTATGCTCGAGGGAGTCTTCCGCTTGTAGTCAACCAGGATGATAGTTCACTTGGGGGCCATCAATGGTTTCTCAAGTGTCGGCCACGTCCAGGGTATAGGCTCGGATCGTGACAATATTTATTTGCAGACGACATAACATTGATTGATGACACGCAAGATAGAGTTAATTCAAGGTTGGATGTTTGGAGACAAACTCTGGAGTCCAAAGGGTTTAGGTTGAGAAGGACCAAAATGGAGTATTTGGAGTGTAAATTTACTGTTGCATTAGATGAAGCGAATGTGAAAGTAAGGTTTTCCACACAAACTATCCCCAAGAAATAAACTTTTAAGTATCTTAGGTCGTAAATCCAAGCTAGAGGGACATCAATGATGATGTCACACATCGCATTAGGCGGCATGGATTAAATAGAGTCATGCCTCTAGATTCTTGTGTGATAAGAACGTACAACCTAAACTCAAAGGTGAGTTCTCTCGAGTAGTAGTTAGACCATGCATTCTTATTATATGAGGTAGAGTGTTGGCCAGTCAAGAACTCGCATTTTTTCAGAAGATGCATTTTGTAGAGATAGGATGTTGAGATAGATATGTGGGCGTACTAGAAGCAACAAGATTATGAATGAGGTTATTCGGGAGAAGGTGGGAGTAAACTTTGTGGTAGACTAGATGAGGGAAGTGAGAATGTGATGGTTTGTGCATGTGAAGAGAAGGTGCGCTGACGCCCCAGTGGGGAGGTGCGAGAGGTTGCTTATAGGGGTATGCAGAAGGGCAGAGGTAGGTTGAAAAAGTATTGGGGAGAGGTGATTAGACAGGACATGACACAACTTCATATTTCCAAGGATATGACTCTAGATAGAAACGATTGGAGATCGTGTATAAGGATAGAAGGTTAGTAGGGGAAGAGTGTTGTGTTTCCTAGCGAAGGTTTTGGCTTGTTAGTGTCTATTGTAGTCTAGGCTTATAGTTCTTGTCATATGTTGTTTATTGTGTTCGATTATTACACTAATTTGTTGTTGTTGTTGTTTCTTTTCTTATTAACTGATAAATTCTCTTCGTTTTTTTCTTCTTCTTCCTTTACTCGAGAGTTTGATTCACTTGAGCCGATAGTACTTTTTTGGAAATAGTCTCTCTACCTCCACGAGGTAGTGGTAAGGTCTGTGTACACTCTACTCTCCATAAACTTCACGTAGTGAGATTTCACTTTATATGTTGTTGTTGTTGTAAGAAATATACTTGAATGAAGAACTGAAACGTTAAGGTTGGGGAGGAAAAAAAAAAGACGATACAGTTTTTCTTCAGAAAATGTAAGAAAATTAAAGATCATGCATCTAAACACAAATTGGATTTCTATAAAAAACTATTTTCATTAAATGATTAGTCATATATTTGAATTGTGTACGATTCTAGAGGTTCAACTGCACGTCACACTTTTCAAATGATTCTGATATATATGTGCATTGGATGGTCTGTTGGAATGAGAGAATTTCAGAATCACAAATCTCTTAAATGGGATCAAGTTTTTCCTTTCTTCTTGTGGAACATCACCATAATTTAAAACCATTATTAGAAATAGCCATAGATTGTGCGGACATTATTAAATACTTAAAGGAAGATTGTCTGAATGTAGGGATCTAATGTGGCGACTGGAGAACCCTCCGATGCAGCATAGCTACCGGGAAACGAATAAAGTGGCAGATATTCTAGCTAAAGATGGTGCAAAGTTGGAATCGCTGAACTCCTTTATATTATGGACGATTCCACCATTGTTTGTCATCGGGATTCTAGAAACAGACAAAGCCGGAACTACTTTTGCTAGGCATGATAAGCCAAATAATAGTACTAGTATATATTGTTATCTACAATTAACGCCCTCTACTAACTTTAGCAGTAGTACTGCTCTGCCACTTCATTGTAATGACGCACACTACAAAAAAAACTACTAAATTGTGGCGGTTTATTTATAGGGGTCTTAAGAAACCCCCACTACGAATTCAATTTGTGGCGTTTGTGTCAATCCCCACAAAATAATTCCTTTTGTGGCGGCTTAAGTGTGGCGGTTATAAAAGACCCCTATTATACATTCAATTTGTGGCCTTTGTTTCAACCTCCACAAAATCATTCTTGTTGTGGCGATTTTTTTGTGCAGCTTTTGTACTACAAAAGAACGAAATGATGTCAATAATTTATTTTGGGTATGATGGCGGTTTATAACCACCACAATGAGCTACGGCGGTTTTTTATGCCTGCCAAAAACCGTTCTAGTATTAATACATTACAGCGGTTTCAAAAAACCGCCATAAAATGCTACAAGTTGATAATGACTTTTAAAATTTGTATTACGACAGTTTCAACCACCATAAAATTCAAATTTTATATAATCTATTATAATTGTATAAAATAATATTTTGGTAGTTTCAGCCTATGCAATATTTAGTCATGCAAAATATAACTTACTGAAATAATTCCTTACATCAAAATAAATCATACACCATAAATTGCTAAACAGAGACCTGAAGCAGGATTACGTAATTCCAATATCTAAAATATATGTATCCCAAAATTACATCTAGATTCAAGTTAGAGTTTCAAACTATTCAATAAGAATACAAAAAATAGTTTTGATCCTAATGATGATTTCTAACTGTCACTTGCTCTATCTCCATTGTTGCTTCTATCATAGGATCTTCTTGGTCCAATCGGTAAAGAAATGTTTTATAAATCTTGTGTCTGTCAAAGAAATTAAGAAATAAGTCGTAAAATGATAAATATTATAAAAGAAAATTCATTGAAGGAAGATTATGCAGGTGTGCTCATTGAAATATTCATGTGTACAGAAGAATAACATAAAAATTTACTTCCATTTCAATCAGTTTCAGCAAAACATTTGTTGCACATTTAAACACCACAACTTCAATTACAACACAAAATGACGAGATGTTTCATCCCATTGAGCTCTTCATTTCAACACAATGAAAAACGAGATTCATAATGAAAGATTCCAACTGATTGAGCTCTTCATTTCAGCACAAACTGACTAAATATTTTAGCTCCAGTCAAAGACAAAAAATTGCAGAAATAATTGATGATTTCAGCACATTGAGCAAACCAATTCAACATAAAATGACTATAGATTTATAGGTAGCTAATTGAATTACCTTATGTTTTCTCTAGCTCATCTATTCAACAAAAGAGGGAGAATTGTGATTTCCAAAGCATCATAATACTTACAATATATAATGAAGATAAAATAAGTACTTCTACTGTAGAGTCGGAAATAAGTGATCAAGCTCCTGTGGGACTATGATCATGGCCATCAAGTGTCTGGTAAATCTACTCAGATAAACTGGTGTCATTCACACACCATATTATCTAGCCATATGATGAAACAATTCACTAAATAGGGTCATAATAATAATCAGATTTCGATTTTGGGGTTGTTGCTGAGATCACAGCCACCAACATTATAGATGAGCTTGTAGAAGTTTCTAAGGCAAACATCATTACCTCTTCCACTGATCCTGAATTGGCAGATGGGGAAACTGAGGAGGAAAGCAATGTTAAAGTGCGACTTCACAAGTTGAATAACTATTGCTGTTCTAGTTCTATTATCTATAAGTTATAGCAAATCAATTTCTCGTTTGCAGTTAGAGCTTCTCAAACACATCGAGTATAGGGATAGGATAACTTGCTTTTACTTCTGGATGCATAGTAGGAGAAGATGAATCTAATTGCATAAAGGAGGTTCTAAAGAATCTAAAGTTAAATATTAGTGCAAAAGAAATCTAAAAAAATACAAACATGGAAAGAAAGAAAACTGACTTAGATTGCGAGCAGTGGCGTTGACAGTGAATCCACGGTGTAGCAACAACTTGACCAGCCATGAAGCTATGAAACCAAATGCCCCTGTTACACATACTACCTTTCCTTCTCCACTATTCTTGCTTTCCATAGCCAGATGTTATGTTGAGTGATAGCTACCTTGCCATTGTTAGGGCAATTGAGAGAGTAATTGAGGATGAAGAAAAAGATGAATGAAACAGTGAAAGAATTGTATTAACCGACTTGCCTCTTTACACAAGGTGTACTACTATTTATACACAGTTCTCTGACTAACTAGAATTAATTAGAAACTATCTTTTAAAACTAATTAACAAACTTAACAAATCCAACTAACTAATTGTATCGTTCAGCTTAACATGTTATTTTAAAAACAATACAGAAATGTAATTCTATTTGGCCATAAGGCATATAGTGGTATTTGTGGTCTTGGAAGTATTCTCCAAGGCATCACTTTATTCATGCTTTCTTGGTCATCTCAATTCAATTCACTCAAACAAGAGTTTTTAACTGCCCTCTAAGTTATCAATACTTTGTCCTTTAAGATACTAGCAAAAAGATCACTGGTTTTAATTTAGCAGCAAGTGCAATAGCTGTAGACTGCGGTTTACTACTTAAGTTTGCAGCGTATAGATGAGCATTTGTCTTGGAATCAACCCCACCAACTATGACAAGCCCATCGAAGTCGAAATCATGTGCTATTTCAGCAGATTGCTCAACTTGGGTGAGGATATCCAATATTAAATTTGAGAAGGTGATTTTGAAAGTTATCGTGGCAGGCAAAGTTGAAAAGTTTGTACACAGAGAGACCAGAAAATGATTTACCACACTATCTAAAGGAAAGGCACCACAATCAAGAAACTGACCACGATTAAAGTGAATATACTGCAAAGCAGTCCTTGATTTACTAACTATACCAAACATAGCACACAGGAGTGTAACAACTCTATCGACCAGAATATATGGTGACTGCTTGGAATAACATCCGGCAAATTCTTGAAGCTCTCTTTGAATTTTCTCCTCTATAACATTCTCTCTCGATTTAACCAACAAGAAACCATAAAAGTTTCTCCTCTGCCCAGTATCTACCCAGTTGCAAGAATTTCTCAAGGTTGATATAATGAACTTATCATGATCCAAGTCACTCGAGGCAGCACAAAATACTAAACTGAACATAGTAAGTAAACTAGAGCCATGATCAAATGGAAATTCTAACCCGAATTGATCAGGTGTAAATAGATTCAAAATTAAGAGAATTTCATCATGGCCAAGTCTATTGTTTATACCTCTAGTTATAATCTTGGTGTAACAACAAGCTGAAGGAACTGAAGACATCCTCTTCTCGCATTGAGCAAGCCCAAGTCCATGTTGAGGGTAACTCTTCGGAATGTCCCGCAAAAATTGATTCGAACAATCATTTAAGACTTTATGAATATCAAACATGGTAAGGCCACAACGAATAGAAACTATAGAACTAATCCATAATGAAGGCTTAGATGCATTTGCAATAACAAATGCTATAGGCTCATCTCTGATGGTAACAATTTCCTTTTCATCATTTTTTATTTCACTTTTTACATCATTTTTTTTATGACAAGGGAAACCCGCAGCCGCTACCCTTTGGGTGCGCATAGGGTAAAACGTCATATTAAGTTATAATATATTAAATCTTTTTGTACCCAAAAAAAATGATGTATTCTTTTCTAGACTTCATATTATTGATGATTTTTCATAAGGTAACATACCTAAGTGTTGTAATAACTTTTCCTATTCCTTCTGATGTAACATAAAAATGAAAAGGACTTGTGAATTGTTGTGACTTAAGAATTGGTAAATGCACCACGCGAAGCACAAACATATTTACTAGTATATATATATATATATATATATATATATATCAGAGAAAGTTAGTTCAAACAGTTCCCTACTAAGGAAGGTGAAATAAAAGACAATTTTTAGCGGCTTATACTAAAGTTAGCTCAAACAGTTCCCTACTAGCTCAACAAATTTTTGAGTTTTTAGCGGCTTAATTATACTAAATGTACGATGATTGTCCATCGACTATTGTGAGGTGTAATGGACTCTATATATTTTATGTATAGACAATTTCGCAATATCTTGTTCATTTGTAACAAAATATTTTCTTTGTGCGTTGATAAAAGAATACACCCCGTGTGAATTTAAAGAATTCATGGAACCTAATATATGAATTTAAGTTTTTGTATAATGAATGGTAATAAAACTTAAACTCAAAACTTTTATTTGGTCTAACATCATATTTTAAAAAAGATTTAATTGCCTCATCTAAAAAATTTTAGAAGTGAATCATGTGATAAGTTATTAATCAACGAATAAGCCAAGAGCCAAAGTCCAAATTAAAAAGTAGGTGGAATTTGACCCAAAAAGGATAAGGTCAAAATTGAACATCATCACCTGCCAAGTTGGACATCTCCTACATATTATATATATATATATAGTTATATGTCACAATATTCATCTTTACAAAGAAAAACTTTCCCAGATACTATAACTCATATATTTCTGCATAAAAGATAAAAGAGAAAATCCAGTATAAAAATCAAGAAATATGGAAATTGTATGAAAAAAGAATTGTCCGTACTAGAAACTAACAAAGATTTCAATTGTCGCAAGACAATGAAATTAGAGGAAGATGATCTTCTCATGGGAGAAAATAATAAGGAAAACATTCATTAGTCTACGACTAAAATAAAAGAGCTAAAGATAAAAATCACGAAGAAGCAATTATCAGAGCTAATGGGTAAGGTAGACATAGAAGGTCTATCGATACATCAATTATTGACAAAGTTGATGAACGTCGATGAAGATGAGTTACATCGTCATCACTCATGGAGGCCTGCCTTACATACTATACTTGAGGTCAATTAACCTCTCCTTGGTGTATAATCTGTCACTAATCCATAGCTAAATAGATAATTAGCATGGGATTTTTGCTTTTTAGCTATGAAATTAATTTATGTGTCACTAATTCTATGTTTTCTTGTGGTGATTTTTTTTTTTTTTTTTTTAAGAAGGTAGGAGGATTCATTGATTTGTTTATGTTGTGTATATATAGGAGATTTTTAGGTGTAGGGGATTAGGAAATTCAAATTTCTGCCTGTAGAATTTGGTGATTACCTTGTACATGAAAAAATGGACTTGGTTTAGGATTGTTAAACAATTCTTTTGTAAAGTTCTCCTTTCTATTAATTCATTATCGCTTTGTCTATTATATAATCGTCAAAATTCTATTTGACCATGAAATTTGATCAGATTTTGAAAATTTTATCTTCATATATGTTTGAGCTACTAAAAAAAAAACTAGCTCAAACTAGTTTTTGAGAGAAATTTCACTTCTACTCAGAAACTTTTAAATTTTTCTCAGTAAAATACATGTCCATACACAACTTGAAGTTCCAAAAATCACAATTTCAAGTTCTCCAATTTTCAATTTCAAAATTTATGGTAAAACGAGAACTCTTTACTAAGTTCACAAGGCATATACACATATATACAGTGGCGTAGCCACATGTTCATCGGAAAATATTATATATACAAGTAAAATGATACACGAAATAATTAAATAACATATTTTGGACACCCTTAACATAACAAGCTGTTATAGCCTAGTGATTTCACCTTCTTGGAATGAGGAAGTGCTCGTGTATTTAAATCTCACTAGTTCTACTTTTTGGAAAGAGCTTTTGTTGTGTTATTCTGGACACCTTTTTTGAAATTTCTAGCTCCGTCACTGCATATATAGCTAGTTTATGAATGGAGTGTGCAAATGGCAATTCAAATTAACATTGATATATAAAATGTTTTTTTTTCTTACTAAATCTGAGTAGGATAACAAAGCTTCCTATTTCTTTTAAGACTTGATCACTTTAACTTATTTCATGTATTAGATATAAAATTCACCCACAGAATTTACACATGACGTATAGAGATATATTATCAGGTTTTAGATTGAGACATAGATTATATAAACTGACTTCACAAATATATATTATTATCATCATATTGATATGACCAGACTTACAATACAAGCAACTTGAGAGACTAAGGTTTTCGACATAGCATACAAGTAATGTTGCTTTAAGTTGATACTTATCGTGTACATGACTTTAACTAAATAGCAATAAAGTAGCTATTAGAACTTGTATACCCAAAAAGCACCAACAAGTATCAAATAAAAGGATTAAAAAAACTATAAGGAGGAGACTTGGTCTAATATATATAATAGTAGTCACCATGGAAGATAAATCTATGTTGATTGCCTACTTGCACATATTTATACTAGGATTGAGTGTGCATGCATAAATGTTGACTGAGATTATAGGATGGAAAAAGGGAAGCAAGAGCATTAAGAAAAAAATTATCTTAAAATTCACAAGTGGTAGATTTTGCTAACTAAAAAGACAATGTCATTGCTTGCACTTTCCATGAAGCTTGAATTCAATTCAGTAGATGAAAAATAATCTTTAGCGGTAATTAATTAATGACAATAGCTTAATTGTTGTTAAATGTGTATTTTTAGCGGTAATTAACACTCTTTGTAAATATCCCTAAAACCTATAGCGACATTGGATCCAATGACAATTAACTAATGTTGATAAAAGTTTTAACACTTTTTGTTAACGTGTATATTTATTACTGCTAAAAGATGTTTTTGTTACTTTCTTTCTCCATGAAGTGAATATATATTTATACTAAAATGGCTACTTGTTTCCCATCTATCTATCTATAAAAGGAGAAGAAAAAATGACACATGTCAATATCACATTTTTTTATAATTTTAAATTTTAAATCATTTTAAATAATCAATAATAACTAATTATTTAAATAAATATTGAAACATGTCAATAATTACAATTAGACCCATTTATGTAATTTTACGGTAGTTACACAACATTTTAAATAAACAAAAATAAATTATTTGTCAATACCACATTTTTAACTATTACATCATCTATCTACAAATACAAAATTTTAAATGTTAAATGAATATCTACACAATGATTCTCCTGACGAGAGGGAGTTGCTCGGATGGTAAGTACCCCTCACTTCCAACCTGAAGGTTGCGAGTTCGAGTCACCAAGGGAGCAAAAGTGATGGAAGCTCCTAGGGAGGGTTAAAATAAAAAAACACAAGGATTCACCTATAAAATCATTTTTTATAAACCATTTAGTCAAGGAAAATTGGATTCATAATTGAATAGTTGATTTTTTTTAGTGGAGTCTTCATAACTGATTATATATAGATAGATGATGAGTATATATTTTACGTAAGGAGTCTAAATATATCAGTATTTTATATTTAAAATTTATACCAAACAATAAATATATTTTTACAGATAAATACAAATAATGCAGTTTTATAACTCTTCAATAACCATTCACCAAACAAGGAAACTTAAACTACATTATTCACTGCATCTTTAAATTCACGTACTATATATATAGACATCTTTCAGTAATAACTTTACATTGTGGGCCTGATTCTTTTTTCATGGGCCAAACACGTGAAAATTCTTTTTTGATTTAGGTGGCGGTAAGATTCGATCTCAGGACATCTGTCTGCTCTAATACCATGTTAAAGTGTATGACTATCTCCTCTAAAAGCTTAAGCTATTAGAGAGCACACTTTTATTATTTGATTATATTCTCAACAATACAATCTCAAAAATTACATCCAAATCAATGCAATGGAACTTGAAAGTTCGTGTTATTCGATTGTGGATAGTTCCTGATAAAATCAAACCAGAAATACCTTACTCTTTGGAGATGATTTTACAGGACGAAAAGGTAATACTCATACAAATAGTTTTTATATACTCGATAAAAATTATCATAAAACAATCTTTTGTTTTATGACAGGGCGATCATATACATGCATCACTTGGAAAGTTCGTAATTAAGCATTTCAGAGAAAATCTATATGAACTTGGTGTTTATCGGATGAATTACTTTGTAGTTGCCCCAAATAGCATGAAATTTAGTTTAGTTAAGGCGCAAATATCTCGATCTTTCTAAGGTGATCCACCACTATAACAAATATTTATAAGTCTAATAATAGTCCTCTTAACCCTATAACGTCATACAACTCAACAATTCTAGATAAGTTGAGTTCAATGCTTTACCAAAAAAAAAAAATATTCCTTCAACTAAAAAACCTCTTATTTTTAACTCACTTCTTTATGCCCTCTATGTTTTGTCATTTACCCGACGTAAAGTAATATCACCACTTTTTATAGGCAAAAAATTCTTCATTTAAAATGAATTAGGAAAAAGTGGTATAATAATGTAGGTAGATAAACAAAAAAATTATGAATTAGAAGTTACGTGAGTTACAAAAGATAATAAAATAAAATACGGATAATATAGATTGTGTTAGTGGTTATTTGAGTTCTAAGGTGAAGTAATGGCCATAATCTGCTCACCAAAAATTAATACAAAGTACTAATAGTTTAATTTAAAATTTTAAAATATAACTAATAAATTTAATCTTTTTTAGAAAAATCCTTAATAAATAATTTTTTAAAGAAAAAATATCAAATCAACATGAAAAAAATGTGACGTTCAAGTTCAATATATTGGGAGACATGATCATACTTCCTTTATCGTAATTAATAAAGTCTCTTTTTCCTTTCTTTATTAAATTTGTGAGAGGTGGCACACTTTTCACGTGTAGACACACAAATATTATTGTTTAAATTATTCATTTTTAAGTTGAAATATATAAAATCACGTGTAGACACACAAATATATAAAATTTAAAGTTGAAAGAAATATTCTTTTTAAGAAAGTTTCAAAAGAAAGAGTTAATAATAAACTATTTATTAAAAGGTAGTAAGATATTTTAATAGTCTTAAAGAAAACTTGTTTAACCATATCATTGGTCAATCAATCACAAAACACCAATTCCTAATTATAAGTTGAGTCAGTGTGTCAAATTGGATAAACTATTTTGGTTCCTTTGACCAATAATTTGACGTTTAAGTATGTTCACTTTGCCACAATTTAAAAAATAAGACCGCAAATGGTTGAGTGATGGAATTGTTCCATCCTTAATCAGAAATCTCAAGTTTGAGCCTTGAATATAAAGAAAATTTTATTAAGAGCATCTGAATAAGTCCTGCATTGCGTGATCCGAGAAAACCAAAAATAAAATAAAATTAGAGACCCTTTTGATTTTACTTCATAAAACTTAACATATCATGAGGTTTATATTATTATATGCTTATCATCCTTATTTTAATTTTTTATAACAATTATTTCAATTATTTATTCATAACAAAAAAACAATTATAATCTCACATAGTTTCCCTTTTAATTATTACCAATTAATTTTAAAAGTGCCCATAAAATTGATTAGTAGTAATAAAAAGGTGGAAGTAAAATCTAACAACAAAGTTGAAGAGACTGTGGCCTAAGCGCAAATTCCAGATAATAATTATTTATCTTAATTTAACGTGAAATATTTTATACATCGAATCATTTTAAAAAGAATATATTAAGATGATCAACAAGGAGATATATGACGAAAACTTCACAGATTATTTTTATTTTTATCAATATCAACACAGGTAATAGTAAAAAGAATATCCATTAAATTAATTAATTCTAAAAGTAAAATATTAAAAAGGTAAATATTTTTCTTTAAAAATAAATAGTTAAGACAATTCTTATAAAATAAATTAAAATTCAGAAGATTTATCAATTTATTTCTTTTTCTTAATGATATATTTTAATCTAAAGTTGATTAATTCTTAATTGCCTCTGGAAAGACAAAACATGAAATATAATTTGTGAAGTTAATATAATTATGTTCACATCTAATTATCTGCTTAATACAGTTTTGCCTCTTGACTTTTTCATCTTTTAATGTTTCTTTCTCGAATATCATTTTTTGCTCTAATATATCATGCTCTCTCCGTTCATTTTCATTTGTTTATATTTGACCTGACATATTTTTTTTAAAAAAAATCTAATAAAATGAAGAATATATTGAATAAAATAAATTCAGTATGTTGAGAAATGTATTGAAAAATGATTTAGTTAATAATAAAAATAGATTAGGAATTAAGTGATATTTGTCTCTTATTTTGCTAAATTGAATAAGCAAAAGTAATCATCTCTTTTTCATTCGAGAAGTTCATAAATGAATGGAGCGGGTAGTAGTTCACCGATACGAATATAAGTACTCTAAATTAATATCCTCTTCATTTCAACTTTAAGTGTCTTACTTTTTTTTTTAATCTGTCTCAAAAAGAATGTCTCTTTTTATATTTGGTAAGTTTTCCAATTTCAACATTCTACGTGAAAAGTTATAAAATCACAAGATTTAAAGTACTACACATATTTTTAATTTAAGCGTACAAAATTTAAAAATATTTATGTATTTCTTGAACATTGAGTTCAGTTAAACTAAAATATTTAAATTAGGACGGAGAAAGCTAGTAGATTTTAGCATTAAGAATATACTCTTTTAATTTTAAATTGTTTGTCCTACATACCTTTTTAGTCTATTTAAAAAAATGTCTTTTTTTAAAAATATATTTCTTCAATTATATAATTTTCCACATGACATGTTTAATACCAAAAAATTAAAAGATATTTTAATATATTTAATATATCTTTAATTTAAAATTCAACGTTTTTACTTTCTTAAATTCCATATGAAAGTCAAAAAATAAAATAAAATTGAAACAGATCGGTGTACTAGATAATTGTACAATGGGTTGGACGACGCAGTCATTAACCCTTTTCTTCAATAAAAAAATGTGAACTATACATTTCCTATTATAAATACTATGTCACAACTCATCTTTACAAAGAAATTAAAAACTTGCCTAGCTACAAGAATTCACAAATATTCTGATTTATTTATACTAAAATAAAGAGAAAAGAGTATATATCCACTATATATCAACACCAACAATATTATATGGGGAATGGCATGAAAAAAGAATCGATTGTATCAGAAGAGCCAGAAACTAACAAGGATCATTTCTATTGTGGTAAGACAATGAAATTAGAGGAAGATCATTTTCTCGTTGGAGAAAATAATAAGGAAATCAATAATTCTTCGATGTCCTTAGTAAAAGAGGTAAAGATAAAAATCACGAAGAAGCAATTATCGGAGTTAATGGGTAAGGCAGACGTAGAAGGTCTATCGATACATCAATTATTGACAAAGTTGATGAACGTCGATGAAGGTCTAGAGTTACATCATCGCTCATGGAGGCCTGCCTTACATACTATACATGAGGTCAATTAAATTAATCCGATTACTTGATAATTTCCACAAGCACAAATTCTGCTTTTTATAGGACCAAAATTTCTTTTCTCTCTCTCTCTCTCTATATATATATATATATATATAACCTCTTTTTTTTTTTCATTTTAGATGTATGTAGGAGGGTTCATTGATTTGTTTATGGACTGTGTATACAAGAATTATCTAAGTGTCAAGATTGCAGTCTACTTGTTCCATTTTCATGAAAAAATGAACTTAGTATAGGAGTCAATTCTTTTGTAAATTTAATCTTTTTTGTTCAATTTTATTAGTAAATCTTTGTCTTTTCTACTTGCTTTCTCTCTGGACAAGCTTTCACTTAGGTTATTTTTCGATCGATCTAACTAGAGGAATGAAAATAAATATTGATACAAGAGTTTGTATATAAGCGTTCCAGTCAGGAGCGACTCTGAGATGAATTTTGTTGTTTGGATTAATTATTTTCTTAACTTTTCTCTTCTATGGTGGAACTAATGAACTATGACTTTAATGTAAAACAGTGTTGAACATTTTAATTACAATTATTAGAGGGAAATCCATTATATGTATACCAGTATCTACCTAAATCTTATTTATTAATAAGATAAATTTTCTCTGCTATTATTATTTTATGATATCCTACCTAATGCATTAAAAAACCAGGTTCTTAAATTCCTTGTTTAAGGGACTAAAAGAACGCGACCTACCGTAATATGATTTGTCTCAAATCCCCACTAAAAAATTGAGCAATTTCAGATTACAACTATATATAATCAAAAGTATCGGACTAACTCTAGTACCTTATACTTTCTAGTTGTGAAGGGTCTGATTTCTTCGCTTCATACATAAAACTTTTATAAATCATTTCTTTTAGTAGCCATGGTAAGGGTTTTCCATCAATTAACTGAGACGACATGTTAAAGATTTGATTTTTATATAATGTTTGCCAATCATATCAAAATTTCATATTTAACATAGTTCAACAAATTCTCTCTTTTAGATGATGATAAATTAAATCCATAGAAAAATTCATGTTCAACTGCCCCCTAAGAACCAACTGATCAACAAATATGACTTAGTAAGATGGGTTCAATCTAGGGTTCCAAGACAAGACTCCAATTCCTCCATTGAAGTTAAGCAATTGGCATTGAGTTATGATAGTTTTTATTCATGGAGCCCTTTCATCCATGGAGTTCCTAAATTTTCCAATTTATAAAAATAGAATTCCCCAATTGATCAGTTAGGGTTTTCTTCCATGACATGGGTTCTTCTGATTATTGGTGTATTTGATTTTGTTATGATCTTTCAAGAATGAATTGATATAATTACATGATTTTATGATGAATTCCCATGAACCCATGTCTAACCCATGTTTTCTAGATGTTGATGATTGAAAGTCGGTTTTGAACCTTGAAAGGTGAATTATGGAATTATGCATGTTCTTATGGAATTTATGTAAATGTTTTAAGGATGCTTTGAGAGTGAAGTATCAATGATGTTGTTATGGTTGTGTTGTTGAAAGGATTTCTCATATACACATGAAAGCATGATTTTTGAAAGGTTTTGTCACATAATAAGGGTTCTTAGGGTTTAAAAGTTTTCTCACCTAAAATGAACCAATGTTAAGGAGTTATTCTAATGTTGAGGCAAGAGGTGATTACCCATGCTCTCTAATTGAAAGACAAGAGGCGATTACCCATGTCACATGATGTAAGGACAAGAGGCGATTATCCATGTTCCTTCAAGAGCTAAGATGAATATGAATAAGAACTATTCCGTGGAAGGTAAGCTTAGTACCGAGTGGACAAGTGGCGATTACCCGTGTCCCATAAACTATGTGCCAACATAGGATTGTCTAGATAGAGATTAACTAGTGGATCCACATAAGCTAGAAGTTTAGGTCCTTACCGTGGCAAGTAGGACAACTCTTTTCGGTGTGGGAGACACTGGATTCCATGATGATAGCCCTCATGGTCTTATATGTTGGTTAAGGCTACTTCCCACAAGCAAGCTATGATGAACTAAAGTTACTTCAAGGAAGTATCTCATACATGTTTAAGATGATGACTATGTGCATTGACCATGTTTTATGACTCGTGCTTTCTAACTCTTTATCTCATGTTTAGCTTGGTCATTGTATCTCATAAAGGTATCTCTCTTTAAGCATATTTTTAAATGTTTTATGCATGACTATCATACTTGGTACATATTTTGTACTAACGCATACTCTTTCCTATATTTTCCCAAATGTAGGGATCGACTGCCAGGGTTTTCAGTTTCGTGGCTAGAGTTCGTCGAGGAGATTTCAAGCTTTGGTGAGTCCTCAAGCTTCGAGGACCGGACATTTATTGTTTTCAGTATTTCCTTACTTTCACCCAAAATTCATTCTTATGTACTAGATGACTTTGAGATGACGTTTAGATTTCCGCTATGCTTTATGCAACTTTGATATATTGAAAATGTCTTTTAAATCCTTTTATTCTAATTCTTGTATGATGAAAGCTAAGAGGATTGTATGGGGTCTCGGGGTCATATACGCCATGTTACACCTAGAGTCTACCTTGGGTCATGACATGTAAAGGATCATACTTTTAGACGATCTCTTATTACTTTTAAGCATAGCTTAGTGGATCTACTTAGTTGAGGTATTTTGTACCTAGACAAGGTATAGGACAGTTCTGGAAGTGTGGCAGAGAATATGTATCATTACATAGCTCATAGTGATGGTTATCGGTTCGAGAATCTCCCAAATAGAGTAAGGAATAAATTATTGTATTTTATACATCCTTGAGTTAATACCTTCTGTTTTATAAAACTTTAATTATTGCATATCTTATTATTGCTCTTGTATTGAAGTTGAGATGAGGTGAGTATTCTTTCAGTATTATTTGTTCAGTTACCTATGTTTTGAGTTCTCCTTGCATACTCGTACATTCAATGTACTGACGTCATTCGACCTGCACCTTTTTATGATGCAGATACAGGTGCTCATGGTCATTAATAGGCGCTTCGTTGATATTTCTTGCATTCCAGCTAGCTTTGGTGAGCCTCCTTGCTTTGCGGAGGGCTTCATACTTATTTCTTGCTTTGTTAAGTTGTCGTGGGTTTTGTTCTGACATCTATCATAGTATTAGAGGCTTCATAGATAGTTAGAGTTGAGAAGTCTCTCATTATTTCCCCTTTGAGATATTTTGAGATCTTGAGATGGTTACTTATATCTTGTTAAGTATTTTCCAGATATTTATTTGAGTTAAATTTTAATTGAGACTTTAAAGTTTAATTATGCATTTGAAGTTCCCATTTTGCTTGAGTAAGTCTTCCGCTAAGTAGTCAGCTAGGCTAAGGGTTCACTTGGGGACCAACGATTTTTCTCGAGTGACGGAAACGTCCAGGGTGTAGGCTCGGAGCGTGACATTCTTCCTCCATTGCTTTCTGTCAACATTCATGCTTGGAAGCTTGTGAGTAACAAGTTGTAACATAAATATTGGATAAAGTAGAGGAAAAGACATACCAATTGGGAGTATGAGATACTCTGGTAGATCGCCGAGTAGGCTCAAGAGAACTAGATCTTGGAGAATTCTCATATTCTAGTTGTGGTGCAATTTCAGGTGGCGGATTAGTGGCGGGATGAGGTAAAGTCAGCCGACGTCGTTCATACACAAATCCAGAATTGAACCTTTTAAAAGAAGATGATAAATCCTCAAAAGTAGGAAGAAGAGGAGAAGCAAAAAATGAATCTATAATAGTAGGAAATAAATACTCATTCTCAAATAAACAACATTTCTAGAAACATGAAATTTGTGAGATCATGGATTATAGCAAATAAAACTTTTTTGTGAAGTACTATAACTCATAAAAGCACACTTAGTAGAATGTACAAAAAAATTGTTGTGCTGTGAAGGAGGCAAATGCACAAAGCAAACACAACCAAATATATGAAAATCACTATAGTTAGGATTTTGATGATAGGGACGAAAATATGGAGACTCAAGATTTAGCACTTTAGATGACAGTCTATTAATTAAATAGACAGCAATAGACAAAACTTCCATCTAGTATTTAGATGGTAGAGAGGACTCAATCAATAATGTACGAGTGACATCTTAAAGGTGACGATTTTTACGCTCAGCAACTCCATTTTATTGTGGTGTATATCCGTAAGAGTGTTGTTAGACAATTCACTTGTCAAGTAAGACTTTTTTAAATTCATAAGACATATATTCTCCACCAGAATCAGATCTTAATTATTTGATGCTCGTAGAAAACTGAGTCTCAATGTAAGCCAAAATTGTCTTGAACGTGGAGAATACCTCAGATTTGGGTCGAAGAAAATACACCCATGTAAATCGACTATAATTATCTATGAATGTCACAAAGTATTTGAAATGAGCATGAAAAATAATTGGTGAAAAGCCCCCAAACATCACTATGAATGACATCAAATCGCTTTGTAGCACGACTACCAAAATTAGGAAGAAGAGTTTTACTTTTGCCTAATTTATAAGTAGAACAATCAATGGAAGTAGCTGAAAATTGATTTTTCTTTACCAATAAACTAGAATTTAATAAATGAAACAACAGAACAAAATTTAGATGTCCTAGACGCTTATGCCAAACCTCAGTCTTACTAGCAGTAGAAGTACAAGCAAAATATAGAACAAGAGGAATGAAAAACTGTATAGGAAATAATCGTCCAACTTTAGGCCCCTTCGTGATTATCGTCTTCGACACTTGATCCTGCACAAGACAACCATTACGAGAAAAATTGACATCACAATTGTTATCTACCAATTGTCTAGCTGAAATAAGACTAGTTGAGAGTTTTGATGAAATAAAAACATTCTTGAAAGTTAGAGTAATGTCTCGAACCTTGGAAATGGGTAAATTACTATCACTGACAATTTGTATTTGTGATGGACCTTGATACTTACGAACATGTTTTAGGATGCTCGTTGAGTTGGTCATATGATTGAAAGTACCCGAATTAACAATCCAAAATTAGATGTAACATCATTACCTTGTAATAGCAGTGCTGAAAAGATGGCACTATCATTTGTTGTACCATTTTAGGAGTAAGAACTTGTCTTGAAGATGAGTTATCAATAGCGGAACCATTTATCCCACCTTGAAAAGCACTGACCCTACGATTTTGAGGGCGCGTTGGATACTCTTTGATAATGTATCCTTGTTATTTACACTAATTACAGAACTTCTTGCTACAATTGCTAGCAATATGACAATATTCCTTTGCAACTGTAGCATTGATGAGTTCTAGTCATATCTATGTCCTTTCCTTTACCTTGAGCAACAAATACAACAATAAAATCATTTTCAATATAACAAAAAATAAATTTTCTTTGGAGTTCATCACCTTACAATAAGTTCTTGATAATAAAAATAATATTCATCAATATGTAAGTTCAAACAATGAACGTGGAATGTCTAAAACGCTATCGACCTTGAAATTGAGGCCTTCTACATTTTCCCATTTTTCCACACACAAAACAAGTTCAACAACTTATTGTCTTTGGTATTACAAATTTCTTTGATTGGTATATGCCATTCGTTCTTTTGAATAAAGAATTGGTTTTAATATATAATTTTTTGACAATATTTAGGGTCTTTCAGTCATTTTAATAGTAGCACAACTTAATAGTATTTTTTGCCAAACACATCAACTTTTTACTATTGGTTTAATCACCTCTATCCAAACTTGTAACAATTTATTTATAAAATTAATTTTCGCACTTAAATTTAAACGTTGTTAATTTATAGATAGCTAATCCAAACAGGCTCTTTGTATGATTTTGAAGCTGAATGATTATACATTACTTGATCTGCACTTCATCCTCATCCCGCCAGGTCGATCTTTCACTAGCCAGGATTTAGAGAAAACTTATAAGTAGACAGTTAAATAAGTAAATTCGTTTAATTACAATAAAATAGTGTAACACTCCGAGTGCGATAGGTGATGTGGAAAAACTATTGAATATCTTGGCTACTATACAAATTCTTATAGTTGACATTGTTGACAAATTTTACGTTACCATTTTTCTTATTAAAAAATAAAATTAATTTTTTTAAAAAAAGTAACTTAAGTCGGAAATTTATAATTAAAAGCATGCAAGGTACGTAGATAAGAATTTTGGATAGAAATTATTTGACTCCTAATATAGAATTGTATTATATAAGATAAAATAAAGATATTATATACTTTATTTTACTATAGACGATTCATATTTTTGCATTGATGTTTTGACTTGTTTGATCCTTCAAAACATTTTTTTTTTTAATTAGTATATTAATTAATAAAAATAAATATGTAAACTAAATACACCATTCTAAGAAAATTTTATTCAGAAGTACATTTAAGGATAAATATTTATTATTATTCTATTTCTATCTTTGAGGAAGATTAAGAAAAACTGTTGATTTTACAAGGAATGAAAATACTATTTTAATTACCTAATAAGTATAAAAGTAATATTGTATCATATAAAATGAAATAAATATAGTACATACTTTATTTTAATAAAAATAATTCCTATTCGTGCATGAAATCTTTGACTTGTTTTTCATCCTTCAAAGCATAATTTTTCCTCTTATTAAAAAGGTATATTAATGAAGAGAAATAAATATATAGACTAGATACGATTCGGATAAAATATGATGTTGACCTACATTTTAGGATGAATATTTATTATTCTTTCTTTCTATCTTCAATGATAATTAGGAAAAAATATTAATTCCACAATAAATTAGAAGGTAAAAGAAATACTATTTTGATTATCTAATAAGTTTAAACATAAAAGGTAAATTTGTTGAAATTTTAGTAACAAAATCCAAATATGACATGAATTTAATGACTTGATTTTTGTTCAAGGTACTTGTCAACTATAAATACAGTTTTATTCTTTCAGACACTTTCAACTACTTTAAGATTCATTCTCTTATCTTTCCTTGTATTAGCCAAAATATTTTTTCTTTTTGGATGAATATTTTGTTAAGAGGAAAAAGGAAACTGTACTTGCAATCAACAACATGCCAATCAAATGGTAACAATTTTGAATTCATTAGAAACATAACATTTTTGAAAGATTTTGGTGTGTATGTTTAAGTGTACACTTTGTTACTTTGTCTGTTGTTAGGGTTTTGCGTTGGCAGCCAAATGCAGGTACAACAATCAATAGTCAAATACTGATAGACGTATCTAACTGTGCTGAGAGCATTAATGGCGTTAAAGAAGGAAGATGGAAAAATACTTTTACCTTTTATAAGCCCATACTCAAAGGTATTTCATTACTTAATAAATCATGTTTGTAAACATTATATAAAGGAATGACCTTTTTTTTCCTCTCGATGCATTATAAAGATTGGATTTGTGAAGTTTTTCTCCTTCGTAAGTAATCTATAAAAAAGCGAAGAAGTATTGAAATAATTTGGGTCAAGAATAGATCTAAATGTAAGATAATCTATATATCTCACATTTCTAACTTACACATCATGTAATTTTTAAGAGTACTTTTGTGGCAAATATACGAGATTTGATTGTTGGTTGATTTATTTTTTCTTTTACTAGAACAAGCAAATGCATCGAAATTTCCCCAAATTTTTTTGGGGGTTTCACTTCAAGAACAACCCAACAAGTTTTACATGGCACTTAGTAGGCAACGACTGGTTGTAGAAGCAGAGTCATCAATGCAGACGATAATGGAGAACTTACAATCATACATAATGAAGCTTGTAGTTAATTGTGAGGTTTGTATTATTGAGATCTGCAAATTATTGTTCTTATTGTAAGTGGATGATATATCTACTTATATAGCACCATCAAGAATTTTGTCTTCATAAATACTCATTAAAATATTTGACTGATATAGGGGTTTCAATATCGACTTGGTGACTTCCGGCTGCGAGTAGGCAAAGTTGTTCCAATAAATTCTGAGAACTTGAGGGGAATTGTTATGGAGGTATGAAATACTTTTAGAGATTTATTCTCAGTTGAAGCTTTTTATGTGGTTAAGCCTTTTTTTTAAAAACATAGCTATGTTGTAATATATTATGTTTTTTTACTCTTTATGGAGAGGAATTCAATTGTTGTACTTTACCTAATTAACAATATAAATACTATTATGAGCATGCTTGCCTCATAAGATGTTTGTTTCTTTTGTAGATGGAGTATCTTCTGATTTCTTCATGGGAAACATCACATCTGATTATGAGTGAATTCTTCGAGATATGGAAAGAAACTCTTGAAAAATGATCATTACCGGGTCATTTTTTGCATGTTGAACCAAATCTTTAGAGTTTGGCCTCTCTGATCAATGCACTTCACTACACACAGTTGTACAATATGCTAGCATCTTGGCTCAAATGGTAGCAACATCTCAATCATCACAAGCAACTAGAAATTAGAATGTTTTGTTGACATTATAAGATTTTTCTTTAGCTTCAGAAATGAGTTCTTTATGTTCATTAATAAATTGGGAATATGCATATCAATAGTAAGCAATCGTAAAGCTACTATGATTTCAGATCAATGTAATTTCTTTTCTTTTTAGTGGGTAATATGGAAAGTTAAATGGTTTCTTTTGTTTGAAGAATTGTTCTTTAAGATTATATAGACTTTGTATGATCTGAACAGTCGTTATTTAGAAAAAACGGAAACTCAGGAAATTCTAGGCCACTGTCCCGTCAGGGTTGGCCAGATTCCACTAGGGCGGCAGCGCCACAGGGGGGTAAGTAGTCGCTAGGGCGGGATAGGCGAGACAAAATATAAATAACGCGAAATCTTATTTCCTCCTTCTCCCTAAAATACCTCAATTAGTTGTAAAACACCCTAAACCCCCCC
>JAJOOR010019371.1:0-16553 GCA_036250505.1 Solanum acaule | reverse complement strand
GGGTAATAAAACCAACTATAGCACTTCCACCCCAGCAAGAGTTCCATACGAACAATGCAGCAACAATGCCAAATAGAACCACAACAACAATCACCAGAATAGCATTGTGCACAGCTGCAAGAATAAATCCCCCGGCAATAAAACCCATGACAAATAACAAAATCATTGCCCACAGGATAGGTTTAGGGAAGCTCCTCTTGAAGGAATACACATCATTTTGACTGAGAGTGGTGACGGCCTGGCTGTTAACAAGAGAAGGGCCATGAATCTTGGCTGAACCAATTGAATCCAACGGACCTGAGACCTTTCTTGGGGCCCCAGAGGAATTCAGAGGCCCAGAAGTAATAAGACCTGTTGCAGGGAGAAGTGGTGGTTGAGGACCTGAGTTTTGGCGGCCAGTTGGTGTCACTCCTCCAGATTGAGGACCGGATGACTTTTTTATAGGCTCACCATGTTTGCTAAGTGGGCCAGAATTTGATTTCTTTGTAGAAACTGAAGCAGGCATCCCTGAGGATGATATGGGACCTGAGGTTGAGTAGGTAGTCCTAGCAGCAGCATTAGAATTGATAGGTCCTGAATGTGATGTATATAGTCCAGTTCTGGAAGGTGCACTTGTTATGGGTCCGGATTTCCTGGATTTGGAGCCATCGACAGGGATATCAAACATTTTCCCAAGTTCTCCTGACTTCTTAATGTCACCGCCAGTATAAGGCATGGGAGCAGAAGTGATTGTTGGTGCTCTTTCTTTGGGCTGTTCTGGGCGGCCAGAGACGTAAAGGCCATTGCTGAGCTGGTGAGATGGGAATCTAGAACCCATTAAATCGTTTTCCCAAGTCTGGCAGTGAGTTTAAATTTCCATTCATTTAGTAGTCATGCACAAATAACAATGTGATATGCAGGAAAAAGGAGAATTAAAGTAGAAAAAAGAGTTGAAATGTAAGGATTAGGATACAAGAGCTCAAAGTGAGAGCATGAAATAGGTAGGAGGAGTAAGAAATAGAGATAAGGGTGGGTGAGGAAGAAGAAGAAGTTGGGATTGGGGAGGAAAACAAGTACCTGAGTGAGCGAGAAAGAGGAGTTGCTGTCCGTACTAGTCGGTCATCACTGAAAGCATCACCATCACCATCAACATCTCCTTCCTTGTCGTCGTCGGCAAATTCAGTAGTAAATAATGAGATTACCACCACGGCGTACACCTAAAGTAAAGGAGCGTAACACCGACGGGATACACTATTTTCACCTAAATTCAGCCCCACTTTTCTTCTCTTTTTTACCCTTTTTCTTTTTCTATAATATATAAATAAATACTCGTCAACGCTAATTTATTCATCAATGTACAACTGACCAATTAATTTACCACAATCATTAAAACAAATGCCCACATTCAAAATCACTCACCTCTTTTTCTACCTACAATACAATGCAGTCTCTTGCAATTTTCTTAACATCAATTTCATAACTATGATTAAATGTTTCCTCCACTTACCCTCATTATTCATTTTTCAACTTATATTTAATAAAGATAATTTGATAAAGTTATCTCTATTATTTTCTATTTCTTAATGCCCTGTGTCAAGTGAAAATTATTGTTGCACACAAGAATAATAAACAAAAAATATGCATTTTCATTTAAATTTAAGTGTGACTTTCGTAAATCACACATAATTATAAAAAATCATACACTTTAAATTTGCGAATTAGAATATATCGTGACATATTTATTTTTTTCGTGTATTAAAATTGTATCTTAGTGCGTTAATAATGATCTTCACAAAGTAGCCTGACATAATTGCAAAAAACAAAATAAAACTGAAAAGGAGAGAGAAAGTAACCTATGAACAAAGTGACAAAAAGAATTAGCTCATCACCAAATTGGAACCAAACAAAAATGTATATTTCAAAAAAACAAACACATACAATCTATTAGCTTGTGTTTCAATTTGAGTGATATTCAAATATAGGTAGATTAAATATCAAAACTAATGAGTATACAAAACATTGGTAATTAGTTTGATACTAGATTAAAACAAATTAATTTTAGAAAAAACTACCTAATCACACATACACTACTATCATATATACTATATTTACCTCTAGTTTAAAATAATTATACATATTACTACTTTTAATATTTATAACATATATTTTAAAAGATTTAATAAGATACACAAATCTCTTAAATATGGTATTGGATAATTATCTTAAATTTAAACTCCTTAATTAATGGTCATTAACAAGTTAAATTTTTTTCTATTCACATCTGCCGCCGGCCATTCCCCACCCCATGTCCAGCAGCACAGTTTCTTTCTTCTTCTTCTCCCTCTTTAATTTATTCCTTTATTCTCTCAATACATGTTTGCATGTTCAAATCAATATTTTACGTATAGGTTTGTTTCTATTGTTTTATTATTCTCATGTATCTTGGTTTTGTATCTGAGTTAAAATTCATAATGTTCTTAAATTCAATTTTAAAAAGTTATACAAATTAGGTTTTATATTTTTTGATTTTGTTGTTTCTCAAACACTTTAATGACGGACCATTCTCAAAATCGAATGATTCTTGTTAAAGTTACTACACATTAACAATATTATACTAAATCAGACAACTTTTATTTGTTTAATTTTACTCATGAATTTCTCATTGCAGGGACTGACTCTTCATCCATCCACATTCAAGGTGAGAATAGATATAATTATAGGAACGACTCAATCAAGATTGGAAGAATTACGTCAAGTTTTAATTAACAGAACAAATACACCATTAGATAGGCAACAATGTTGGATACAAATCATGTGTACATGTATCCAGTTAAAAGTTAATGAATCTAACTTAAGATTATATGTATCTATGAGAAAAAAATTCAGATGCTAAAAAGGGAAGAATTTTGAAAATGTTACTATTTTTTTTATAGTTATTAAATTTTAATTTAGTGTAGGGACAAAATAAAAATGTTTATTCCATATTACTGAATATAAAATTTATATTTTGTAAATGATAAATTTTAAATGATTCATATATATTCACATATTTTCACATTTGTTGTGAGTTTTTAAAGAACTCGAAATAGTTTAAAATAATATATTTTTAAGATAGAAGATCTTGTTAACTTGATAATACTTTCGTGACTTACATAATACTTTAATTTAAATACAAATACCTACCCAAATACATACATACATACATACACATATATATGTATGTATGTATGTATAGATTGGCATTAATGGAAATATGTATCTCATAAAAATTAAACTAATACAAACTTCAACTGGCGTTATTACAAGTCATATGAACTTTTCTTCGTCTAAAATACCAAAATATTAAGAAATAGTAAATAAGTAGAACAAAAGGGCAATGTTTATATAGTAATAACTATTTTGAAGCAAAATTCCTGACAATCTAAATCACATAAGTAGCATTGATAAATAAAGTCTTTTTTTTTTGTCTCGAGCATAAAAAAAACAAATCGTTACAATTCTGACTCTTGAGAAGTTTAATAATTTTGGAAAAAGATATTCAATAGCATATATCTACATCACAAGAGAAACTGTTAACAAAATAAATGAATTTAGACTACATCATGTTAACTTTATTTATTGGAACATTACATACTAATGTATATATTAAGCAAATAAATAATTATTATATCATCAAAATTATTTTCCTCAAGTACTCGAGGTTATGGAATATACTCTCTTAGGACCGAGTGATTTACTTCATCATAATAGTGATACCTCATATTCCCCTAAACTTCGAACTCACTCAATGACAATAAATCACACGAAATTTTTTTAAATGGAAGAAGAAGAAGAGTAGAAGATTAAAAAAATTGTGGTTGAAAAATGAGAGGAACCCCTCTATTTATAGTTAACAAATGGTAGTATGAACAAGTGTTTTTTGTGTCTAATTTGAAAAGTCATGACCTTTTGTAAAAGGTCACAACCCTTTGGAAAAGCCACAACTTATTGAAAAAGTCACAACTCTTTGGAAAGTCACAACCTTTTGAAAAAAGTCATAAATTTATCGGAAAAGTCATAACTTATCGAAAAAGCCACAACCTAAGTTAGGGATATTATAGTAATTTAACATTCAAGTTAGAAGTTCATGCTTTTAAGGTAATATAGATATAGATAGATAGATAGATATAGATATAGATTATATTAATTTCATCTTTCAAGCAGACAAATCAAACACGAGTACTTGATGAAGTGGGTTATTTTATCATCAATCAAGTCTACAATTTTGAAGAAATTGAGGGGGGGCATATTTGGCAACCACTTGTACATCAATAGATATTTTTTGGACATATGGGCAGTCACAAAGATTGTCATTTGTCACACTTGACGTATTCCTCATGTTTAGCTTTTCATCAGTAAGACTTGTAGTGTTGTGTTTACTTGTCTCCATATTACAATGAAGTCTGCCCATGATTCAATATTACAAGGACCTTAGCTTCTAAATCCACTAGCTGAAATATGTATGTATGTTTAACATAAATACCAAATTTCAATTAAAATTGTATAAGGCTTTACCTCTAGGTCAATTCATCAATAAGAATGAAAGAATAATTTCAAACGATGAATTATGAAAATACCTAGGAAAGTCAATGTTTAGCGTGTTGTTTGTGTACAAGGTGACGAAAGGGTAAGAGAAAATCATGCCTCTGAAGCAGACGTGATAGATGAGATTAACAGAACTGGTTTGGATGTACTTAGCATAGTAATTGTCCAATGCCCTCTTTCACAACACTCTTGGCGTAATCCATAGATATCATTAGGTAATTTTGAGAGACAATAATCCTTGTTCAGACAAATGCTACAAAACCCTCAAATTCTTATGTAAATCCCCCATCTAACCATAACCTTATCGGATGATACATAATAATCTTCTACTTTTGACATTTACAACTTAAAGTTTGTGAGAGTCATATAACTCCACACTTATTCAAAATAGAATTATTATCTCCTAAGTTGTTAAAACAAAATCCAGTTACTTAACTTATCACTTTTACATTTACTCTTTTTTTTTTTTTTGGTGGGTGGGGGATACAACGAGGTTAAAAACTCTATTATTCCAATGAAGGTTTGCACAATTCTCCAATTAAGCTACACTTTATGTATCTTTTACATTCAAATTGCTTTTTAAATTGTGTTACTTATTATTTCTTTCTTTAAAAAAAAATGTAATTCTCTATAATTGGTGACGAGTTAATAATCTTTCTAATATAGATTCATAACATGATATATAAATAATTGGTTTCAAATGTTTTTTCATACCGTATAACTTATTGGATTGTTGCGAGCAATACTGAGGGGCGTTTTGAAAAAAAGCAATCAGTTACCAAGTCATCTTATTGAAAAAGAGCATTTTCAATACCCAAAAAGATTCGATGGTAAAAGCCCATAACTTAACTATGATAAGAAAGAGTGAAATAAATGGGTTGAGCCCAATTGAGGTTGATAATCCAAAGTGGATGTAGAGCCTTAACCCTAACCCTAAGGCGGCAGCCTCGTTTTTCTCTCTCTACTTCACTATATATACATTGTTCTGCGCTTTCATTGAATCTATCTCCCACTGCCCGCTTCACCGGCCAACCCTAAATCATAATCCCTCCGCCTCCATTCACGTTTGTAAATGGTTTACTATTAGATTTGGGTATGATGATCAAAGGAATTATACAGTTATCCCTGTCTGATTTATTCAGTGCTGAATGTTTTCCTCTCATTTCTGACCCATGCCCATACTTGTTTGTTTTTTTTTTTTTTGTCAAGTTTTTACATTTTGTGAAGAAATTATTGCCTATGATGACATCTATATAGCCACGGAGATGCTAGTTTTATGACTAGTTTCAATGTTGATTATGGCATTGACTAGGACGGTCTGAGGCTTACTGCATATTTGTTTTTATTTTTTGCCATTATTTGATTTCGGAGAGGCAGATGATGTGTTTTTCGGAGATGAATACTCATAATTCAATTTTTGAGTATTATGATCCTCATCTGAATAGGAAGATCTGATGCTTCTTCTCCAGTTGTATGTTTGTTTTTCATCCAACTAGTTTCATGACTTGTTCATGCTTCCTTTTGACCTTTTCCCTTTTTTAGAGACATCTAACATGACTTTTTGTCTAGTATTTCCATGACCTTTTTCAAAGTCCTTTTAAGTTATGGATGACGAGATAAGCAATTCACAGTTATCCCTGTCTGATACATTATGATGAATGCTTGTGATCTGACATGTGCATAAATCTCTCCATGAGGTGTTGATTATGAAATCATTGTTTAATTCAGGGCTTAATTCTTCTCTATGAAATTAAAAAAAAAAATTACAACTAGCCATTATATCAGATACATAGTGGTTAATTATTGCTTTAATCATATCAAGTCATGCTAAATACTTCTGCTTGCAGATTTGCAAAACTACGCCATTTCACCTTTGAAATAGAGTACTATTTAATTGTTACATTTCTGGATCTGTTTGGCCATAGATTTCCCAAGTAAAAAAATGGTGGAAAATTTGGCAAATAGTTTTTGTTGTACAATTTGCCATTAATTGATAAATATTTTTGGCAAATAATCCAAATTTCCAAATACCGGAAAAACCTAGTATCTGGCCCAATTTTTATTATTTTGGGAGAGCCTTAAAGAATTCAAATTCTAGATCATTTTTTACGTTTACAATGATGAAAACATGATTGTTGATAAAAATGATGATTATTCGGTTTAGGATAATAAAGTCATGTGCTTTATCTATTTTACGATGTAAGGAAAGTTGCTTGATGCACTCATTTCGAACTATCTCATTGCTTCACTGTCATGTACACGCAATGAAGAATCAATTGACACCTCTCGTTATGTTCACATTTCTACCTTGCTATGTAATACAAATCTTTGGTTTGTTTCTAAATTTATGGGTATAAATCATATTATTGAATAGATGAAATATATCTCATATAGTATGGTCAAACACATGGTGAATTGTAAAACCAAATAATATTTGCCATTAATATTTGAGAATTTATGGCCAAATGTTAGCTTCTTCGGAGTTGCATTTCAGTGTACAACTTTTTTATTAAATCTTTGTAAATATTAGTATTAAGAAACAAATCAGAAAGTTTTTTTCATAATCTCTGGTATATTTCCCTCAGAGGGAACTTTATAAACATCAAATTCATGACAGCTTTGAATAATATACAAAGAGATCAAATCCAAATGTAGAGGGGAGTAGGGAAAATATATTATAAGTAGCTAAGTTTTAATTAGTATAACAAATCGACAAGCATTGCTTAGTGTATAATGTTCTTTAGCCAGACGCAGTCCTCATGAGTCGTGTGAAATGGTAAAACGGAAGCCTGCATATAAAATGAGTTAAATTAACATCACATAATCCATATCAGCTTTAAAAGTATTTGCCGCAACTTCACATTTCTGAGTAGAGCCTAATAATCCTGAATGTTATCCTGTTGGCAACATGTTTATGCGGCAAAAATAAGCTCACAATGTTTCCAAAATAATACACAAATAAAAAAGAAAATACATCATTACCTCATTTTTTAAACAGAAATTGAAACTTTGGTCATAAAAGTATCTCATTTTTGGGTGAACCCTATACATAAGAAAGAAAGTAAGTGCATACATGCACCAATTATTATAACATAAAAAGAAATCCTCTAGCATAGCCACCAGCCCACCACTGCTATAACATAATCTCAACCATTTGCTATCTCCAAACACTATCAAATCAATGGCTACGCAAAATTTCTTCCATTTTTTCCGATGGTTAATTTTCTTTTTCTCTACTCTACTTTTAATTTTTGCTCAAAATCAAAATGTGTTATATCTGGTAAGACTGAAATTCTCTCTGACTTAAATGGTGTATTTTCTACTTGATCCCGACGATTCTTTCTCTGTCGTCGCCGCCGCCGTCAATATCTCCGGCACATCTGTCGTTGGTCCTTTTCAATCTTTCTCCACCACCTCACTCCGCTTTCATCTCTCTTTCGAACAATCTCATTAAATTCGATCTCCCTCATCTAAATACAAATCTGAATTTGCTTTGAAATCTCTGTTTTCCGGTTAAAAGAAAGGAGAACGAAGGAACTGAAAATATATACTAATAAAATAAATAGATAAAAAGAAAATTAACATTTTAAATTAAACAAAATGCTAAACAAGTAAATATTGTTTTTCCTCTCAGCGAGTGAAATATACTCTATGTGCCACGTAGGATTATAAGGGTGTAATAAATTCACTCTTGACAAGAATAATATCTTTTCAAAGTTTCAATATCTTTTTTTTAAAAAGTGTTAAAGTTTGTTTGGTAAACTGTGAAAAACTTATCATAATCAACAAAGTAACAATACACACTAAAGAGCACCAAACAATCAATTCCTAGAACAATCAATACCACCTTCTAGGAAGGGTGTAAAGGATAGAGAGGCCTCAAGTAAACTAATTACAAGTTAATTTATATATGTATCCTCGACACCTATGAGCTTTGCTAGACAACTTAAGAAGGTCTAATCTCTCTACAATTTGTGGGGAAAATACATCATTACCCTCTTTAACTTTAACTAGGATAGCTAGTAAGGGGACAAGACAAAGCACTCCACCTACTAGAAGATAGGAATGTCAAAAGAATATGAAAAACCGATCGAACCTATCCAAACTTATTTATGCTATTTTTTTTATAAAATCAATGGACTTTTATTTAAGTGTATAACTGTCCCGAATAATTGGGATGGTCTTTTTAATTTATGAAAAAATAAAAAAATTCCCAAACCAAACCGAATAACCTTACATATGTGTAAATATATTTTATATATTAACAAAATGTTAAATTTAATATAAATATATTTTTAACATTTATCAATATTAATATAACTTAGGTCCTAGGCCTCTAGTGACTAGACGACTTTAGGTCTTTGCTCTTTAAATTGCCTTTACTTAATTAGGTTTAAAATTAAAAGATACTGTAATAGATGCTCTATAAAACAATACAACAAAACCTATCCAAACACTCCTATTAAATATTTAAGATCAAACAATACGGCAACAAGATTTTACATTCTTGTCTTTTTGGTGAAGAATTAAAGTGCTTCTTAAAGAACATATTTGTCAAAGAAATATATTAATAAAAGTATATTTTGAGGTAATATTATAAAAGTAAAAAAAATGAAAATTAACTGAACCGTACCAATACAGAAGAGAAACCGATATGATTTGAATGATTTTAAAAAGTCTAATTTTGGTTATACATTATAAAATACCCAAAAAATTGAGATGGTATAATTTTTAAAAAATAACCGACCGAACCGTACCATTGACACCCCTACTAGAAGGTACACACTCTTACATACTAACTTTCTATCTTAATTTGTGTCCTCCACACTTTTCTATTTAAGGTCAGTAAATTATATATAAATTCAAATTTACCAAACCATCATAACAATACATCTATAGATAATATAAGTTCATTTTAAAAATAATTTGATACACTTCTAAAAGTTGGACACACACAAATTACCACTATAATATCACTCTTTCAGTTTTAATGTTTGTCTTAGTTGGATTAACTTGAATTTTGAGGCTTTGAACAAAAATAGTCTCTTGTAGAAAGTGCCATTGTTTTTGAAACAGACTAAAAAGAAAACAAAGTAAAAAAAGCCCTTCTCAAGTAAATTGGCCAAACACTAACTCAATAACCGAAACTCTTTTTGGCATGCAGCACTTTCCAAAATAAACCAATTCTGAAAGTTTCACCTAAAACAGATGTTTGGGTGGTTTAAAAATTATAAAAAGCATCTGCTCCCCTCCAAAAAGCCCTGTTTGGGTTAGTACACTCTACTGGCTTCAATATCTTTTGGCAGCACAACCATATCCTTCCGCTTAAACTATAGCTATACATAATCCAGTGAAGGTGAGGTAATTGCTGCATTGGATACAAAAATCAAAACTATTCAAATAGTACCAATAATACAAGTAAAACACGAAAACATTTTTAAAATATAGAATAGAACTCAAGAAATGAGGATGTGTAATTATGATATGTCATCTGTTTTCTCACAACTATGTAACATCTACGTTTTTTTGAGGAAGTATGTAACATTATGTGAGATATATTAGTTTCAAAATAACAGTAAATAACTCTTAGTGTAATGACATAACACTTGCAATATTATCTTGGTTGTACCCCTTCTTTAATTTACAAAACACTTCGTCTAAACATAACATTTCCTATATTGGGATTCCAAATCACTTAAAACTTTTAGGGAACTAGTATCAAACCTCTCGATAATAACCTTCCCTATATTTTTTTGGAATTTTATAGCAACCGACTCAAAGCACTATCCCGTTTTGATGGAGTTGCACCAAGAATCAATCCTCAACCCGTTTTTATTTTGCCTTGGAGATGGATGTTTTGATGCGACATAGTCTAGGTGAGGAGCCATGATGTGTGTTATTTGCGGATGACTTAATCTTGTTTGACGAGACTCGTGATGGAGTTAATGCTAAGTTGGAGATTCGAGGACGGACCTGAAGTCTAGAGGGTAAAAGTTGAGTAGGCTCAAGACCGGATACCTTAAGTGCAAGTTCAGTGATGTGACACATGAGACTGATGTGAAAGTGAGTCATGATATATGTGGCATCTAAAAGAGAGGCAATTTTAAGTCTCTTAGGTCGATTATCCAGGGAAATGGAGAGATTGATGAGGATGTCACCGTATTAATGCAGGGTGAATGAAATGGAGGCTCGCTTCCGGAGTCTTATGCGATAAGAACGTACCGCCTACACTTAAAAGCAAGTTCTACAGAGTGGTAATTAAACCAACTGTGTTGTATGGGGCAGAGTGTTGACCAGTCAAGAACTTTCAGATTCAAAAGATGAAAGTGGCAAATGGATGGATGTGTATGTGGGTATGCTAGGAGAGATATGATTAAAAATGAGGATATCCAAGACAACGAGGGAGTAACTTCAGTGGAAGACAAGATGCGAAAAGCGAGTTTGAGATGGTTCGGGCATTGTGATGAGAAGATGCATGCATGCCTAGTGCGGAGGTGTAAGAGGTTGGTTGTGGATGAATTCAGGAGAGCTAGAGATAGACCAAAGAAGTATTAGAGAGAGGTAATTAGATAGGGCATGGTGTAGTTGCAACTCACTCAGGACATGACCTTAGATACAAAAGTGTGGATGACATAAATTAGGGTAGAAGGTTAATAAGTAGGAGTGCTTTGTCTTGTTGCTCTTATTAGTAGTCGTAGGACTACTCTTGTAGTTTCTTGTTTTTCGATTTCAGTTACTATCTATTATCTGATGTAGTTCATTTGTTGTAGTATTGCTCTATTTTTGACTAACCAACACTCTACCCTATAAAACAATGTCAATCCAACCACCACTCTATAGAATTTACCTTTTGTCCATGGAAGTTTCTTTGGAAGACTAATGCTCCTACGAAGGTTATGCATTTCACCTGGTTGGTAGCTAGAAAGACAAATTTGACTCGAGAAAGATTGAGAAGAAGAGGATTTCATTTATGTTCCACATGTTTGTTATGTGAGTCTAACACATAGATTAATAGCCATTTGTTTATTCATTGTTCTTTAACTTATCAATTGTGAATGCCAGTAAACACTGTGGATCTTCTCAAGAGCTGAAATAGTTTGAGAGGTATAGTTAGACAGAAGAAGTGACGGAAATTGGTTTCTGCCTTTATATGGTTGACAGTTTCAAAAGAGAGAAACTTGACCTCCACACTCTCCTATCAAGTGTTATGTCCTCGGTAAGCTGAGGTTGCTTCATGTCCTGCCTAATCACTTCTCCCTGAGACTTTTTAGCCATACCTCTCCTTCTCCTCATGGCCACCACAGTCAACTCTCATGCCTCCTCACTTGGGCCTCTGTGTATCTCTTCTTTACATGTTCGAACCATCTCAACTTCCCTTCCCACATCTTGTCCACCACGGGGCCACACCCTCCATGGATAATGCCAAAAACTATGAAAGACTTGTTGTTCAGTTGTAAGAGTGAGAAGAAAGAGAAGAACGTGGTTCCACTTACATTAATGTGGGTAGTTTGGAGAGAGATTTTGAAGGAGTAAAGTTGAGTTTCTTTCAGATGAGGAGTAGTCGTCGTTCCCTTATTTTCTTTTGGTGCACACAAAAAGTTCCTTTTGGTTCTTCATAGATGATTGAATGGAGTTTGTAGAGAATCATTTCTTTATAGATTCTTTCCCTTTTGGTATACCCTTGCAAATACGACCTGTTTGATCTTGTTTATGAATGAAAGATTTTATTTGATAGAAAAAGAGATATAATTTTTAAGTTAACAAATAATAGGTCCAAGTTCCAACATTTTGACCAAATGTTTTTCGGTACATACTATGGTGATTAAAAACTTTTTCATTGAAAGATTAGTAATGCATTCATCACTTAAAAGTTTATAATGCATTTTTGCAAGGTGATTTACATGATGAAGTTTATATGCAATTGCCTGAGGGATTTCCTAGTCAGGGGGAGTCAGTTGTGTGTAGACTAGTAAAGTCCCTATATGGTCTTAAGCAAGCAAGTAGGCAATGGAATTTGAAGCTATGTGAGACACTTTTTCATTCAGGTTTTATTCAAAGTAGTTTGGATCATTCTTTATTCATCAAGAGACAAGGTTCAGATATAGTGGTGATATTGGTTTATGTGGATGACATGCTGGTCACAGGAAGTAACATGGCTCTCATTGAACAAACAAAAGCTTCTTTACACAAGGCTTTTAAGATCAAAGACATTGGTGAGTTGAAATTCTTTCTTGGAATGGAGTTACGCAGATCAAAAAAAGGGTTTCTGATTTATCAGAGAAAATATGCACTAGAAATCATCTCACACTTGGAGCTAGGAAGTGCTAAACCAGCTTGGACACCACTTGAGGCAAACATGAGACTTACAACACAAGAATTGGATGACTCAATAGGAAGAGCAGATGATGAGTTTTTTGAAAACATAGAACAATATCAAAGCTTGGTAGGAAAAATGCTATATCTCACATTAACTAGACCAGATATAGCTTTTTCAGTTCAAACACTTAGTCAGCTCCTACATCAGCCAAAAAAATCACACTGGGAGGCGGCAATCAGGGCAATGAGATATGTTAAAAGAGAACCAGGACTTGAGATCTTGTTGAGCAGCCATAAAACAAACAAGTTGAGTGTTTTTTGTGATGCAGACTGGGCATCATGCCCTAATACAAGGAGTCTCAGGTTTTTTAGTTGGTGATTCCTTGATATCATGGAAATCCAAGAAGCAAAATGTGGTCTCCAGAAGCTTAGCAAAGGCAGAGTATAGGAGTATGGCAAATGCAGTGTCAGTGGTAGTATGGGTGACTATTGATGAAAGAGTTGGGGAGTGAAATAACTGATCCAGTCATGATATTTAGTGATAACAAAGCAGCATTACAGCTAGCAGCCAATCCAGTGTTTCATGAGAGGACAAAACACATAGAAATTGATTGTCATTTCATAAGGGAGAAAATACAAGAAGGTATGGTGAGGTCAGTGCATGTGACCTCTAAGGAACAACTTGCAGATATATTTTTTTTGACAAAGGTAACAGTTTTGTGTATTAATATTTAGCACTAAAGGCTGGGATCCCAAATTTATATCATGGAGCTACATACAATTGCGTGTACTTAAAACAAAACTAAACTAGATCCTACTTCATCTTACAAAGGACCTAGGATATCTCTAACCACTATAGGATCATCTACATACTCCGAACTACACCAATAGCAAAAAGTGATTATGCAGTTCATATTAATCCTGTGTAAAGGACTACTACTACTCTCAAAGCATCTCATATTTCTCTCCTTCCATATGGTCCACCAAATCACTGCTGGGACAATCCTCCATCTGCTTTGGTCTGTACTGCCACTGCCTTCATTGTTCCAGCTTTCTATAGCCTGACTTGCCCTTTGTGGCATGGTCCAGTTTGTGCCCCTGAAGCTGAATATTTGGTTGGCAAGCTAGGTGTGTTGAATGTTTTTGCACCCACTAGCTTGAGGGGGAATAATGAAATAGGGATAACTTGATGATGATGTGTAAGAAGGGTATTTGAGTAATTAGCAAGCTGAGTTTGTTAGTATAGTTAGTTAGAAATACAGTTAGAAAATGTCAAGTTCACTGGTGTATATATATGCATCAGATTCATTGTATTGAGTCAGTTTTTTCTATTCCAATAATAAGATCAAACACATTTCTTCTTTCTTCTTCACTGTCTATCCTTCAATGGAGGTTGTGTAAATTTGACAATTAGGGCATATTTGTATTCCATTAGCCAAAAGTTTTCCATCTTTTAAGGGTCAAAATTTACTATTATTAAAGTCGAGACCCGGTTAGAACAATGGAAGGTGACTTGGAACACTTTCCAGTCATGATGGGGTTTGCACCAATGATCAACCTTTAATTTGTTACTATTTGCCTAAGTAATGGACGAATAGAGACGACACATTCAAAGGCAGGTGCCGTAATGTATGCTATTCACATATGACATAGTACAAATTGATGAGAAACAAGTTGGAGTTAACGATAAGTTGGAAGTTTAGCGACATGCTCTAGAGTCAAAAGGTTTCAGGTTAAGCAGAACTAAAATAGAGCACCTGAAGTTCAAGTTCAGTGACGTGATGCATTAGAAAGAGGTGGAAGTGAAGAACGATACCCGATTCATACCATGAAAAGAAGCTTCAAGTATCTTGAGTCCATAATCTAGGGAGATGGGGAGATTGATGATGATGTCGCACATCGTATTGGAGCAGGGTGGGTGAAATAAAGGCTCGCATCCGAGGTGTTGTGCAATAAGAATGTATCGCCAAGGCTTAGTGGTAAAAAAAAAATCGGTACATTTTTTTTCATCTGAAAGGGGCTTGAGACAGGGTGATCCTCTCTCCCCTTTCCTTTTCATACTGGTCATGGAGGGGCTGAATAGCATGCTGAGGATAGCTACTCAAAACAGATGGATAAGGGGATTTGAAGTTAGTAGCAGGGCAGGTGTGAGTATGGAGATTTGCCAATTGTTGTATACGGATGACACTGTAATCTTCTGCGAGGCAAAAGAAGACCAGATTAGATATATCAGAGTGATACTTGTGATCCTGGAAGCTGTCTCTGGTCTAAGGGTTAACTGGAGGAAAAGCAGTTTATTCCCCTATCAAGGAAGTAGCACAGATGCAAAGATTGGCTAACATCCTAGGGTGCAAGATTGAGCAATTCCCAACAACTTACTTGGGAATGCCTCTGGGAAGCAATCATAAAGAACTACTGATATGGGATGGGATAATCCAGAGGTCAGAGAAGAAGTTAGCCATATGGAAATCTCAATACTTGTCACTCGGGGGCCGACAAACACTAATAAATGCAGTGCTAGACTCCCTCCCCACTTATGTCATGTCTCTATTTCCCTTACCTGCTAAGGTGCTAGAGAAATTGGACAAACTTAGAAGAGACTTTCTTTGGTTTGGAAACAAAGAAAGAAAGGGGTACTATCTAGTTAACTGAGAAACAGTGCAGCTACCTAAGCTCTCAGGTGGTCTTGGAGTTAGGAATCTTCGAATCCATAATGAGTGCCTCTTGACGAAGTGGCTGTGGAGATATGTGGAAGAAGAACATGCTCTTTGGAGAGAAGTTATACATCACAAGTATGGCCAGGACTCCCAATGGTGTACCAATGAGGTCACTATACCATATGGAGTTTCAACATGGAAAACAATAAGATCCTTCTGGACCAAACTAGCAAGAAACATCAAACTCAGAATAGGAAATGGAGCTAAAATACTATTCTGGAAAGATGTTTGGGTAAGACATGAGGCATTAATGCAATCTTTCCCCGACTTATTTTCTTTCTGTAGCAATCCAGATATCACTCTAGCTGAGAGTTGGGAAAATGGTTGGGATATATCTTTCAGGAGACATTTCAATGACTGGGAAATAGATAGGGTGGCACAATTGTTACATGCAATCAATGAGTTTAATGGTTTTGCTGCAAGGCCAGACACAATCTCGTGGGTACACTCTGAGGATGGAAGATTCACAGTTAACAAGCTCTATAAGAAGGAAATGGGAACTCAACAAGGTCTCAGATTGGCTAAATGGAAATATGTATGGACAAGCCAAGCACCAACCAAGATCAAATGTTTTGTATGGTTGGTAGCTAAGAGGGCTTGTCTGACATAGGAGGTATTGCAGAGGAAAGGTGTACAACTAGTACCAAGGTGTTTTCTATGCAATGAGACAAATGAGACCAACAGCCATCTTTTTCTACACTGTAGAGTCACAGGTCAACTATGGTCTCTGTTTTTGAGGCTCACTGGTAACAGCTGGACGATGCCAGAACATACTGCTGACCTGTTGAGTTGCTGGATCAGGAGAGGAGGCAGTAAAAGCGAAAAAAAATGGTGGAGAATTATTCCAGCTTGCATATGGTGGTCAGTATGGAAGGAAAGAAATGGAAGATGCTATGAGAACAAATCAAACTCCATACAGAAAGTCAAAGAAAATTGCATTGCATATTTGTATTTTTG
>JAJOOR010019370.1:0-21865 GCA_036250505.1 Solanum acaule | reverse complement strand
TTAATATACCACTTAATAAATATATATATATATATATATATATATATATATATATTTTAGGCAAGAGCAGCTAAACCATAACTAACCAATCTGATTTGAACAAAACACTCAAAACCAATTTTAAGTAAAAAAAGATACATAAATAAATACCAAACACACGAACAGATGCATTTTTATTTAATTAGAAATGGTATCATTGGATTCGATGCAAGCACAAATAGTCAATGAAAATCTGAATCATTAGCAGAAATATTATATTTAAAACTCAACTGCAAATTTTGCATCAAAACAATGAGTAAAAGGAAAGCATGGAAGCGGCTTTAACATGTCACTCAAGCAGTAAGGCAACAAAGGGGTCTCATAAACAGAGGAAGCCAAGCCATCGGAATGAAAACGCAATTACACTAACAATGACAAATTAGAAAGAGAACATCTCATACTTGAAGACATATTAGGCATACTAATTACAGCAAGACGATCATATGATTCGAAACAATACGAAAACCAGGTTTACAAAGCTATAAACCAAATTTGTACATTTAACTAAGACAATGAAATCAATAACACAATGATCAGTTAGAAATTCAACCCAAACAGACTTTCGAACAAAAGTATGGAAGTCGAAATAAAGAATAACACAAGGATGAAGCCAAAGAGATCATAAGAGTGTTCATTTCATACCATTCGAAATCAAAAGTCATGAATGAGATACCAAACTCCTATCGAAGTACTGAAAGGAAATACCGAAGTCAAATGCTCGCCATTTCGGGAGATTCAAAATCACCAGTCACTCCTAATACTATTAAGACCCCGATACTTAAATGTTTTACATTTTGAGATGAGCTCATCAATCAATTGAGTAAGAAAATCAAAGCGAGCCATGCAGATACAACAAATGAACTCAAACCAGTTACAGACCACAGATACAACACATGATTTGGAATATTGACATCGAGACCATTCGTTCAACTTGAGGTGAAGGAGTGAAGGGTATGATGTCGAACAACAAGCAATGATACAGATATAAGAGAAAAACTAAGATTAAAGAAGCGTTTTGAACAACAATGAAAGTCGAGAAACAAACGAGAACAACAGCAAACAAGGAATCAACCTCTCATTATTTATACACAAACAATCGAATCGTACCGATACATAACACAACCCAAATCTCAGACATCTACTGGAACCTAAATAAATGAGAGAGTTGGGAGTTGTATACCTTTTTTATAAGCAGCAACTGAGGACAGCTACGAGCAGAACGACAACTTTTACCACGCCGAAACTTGAACACGAACAACGAACAAGGAACTTAAACAGAAACCTGAACCAGTTCTCTATCTCGAAAATTATTTCGAGTATATCTGCTATTTTCGCTTAAAACTATTCTCTGTATTTTTTGCCCAAAAAATCTCTCTGCCCTAACAATGACTAAAGAGGGGTTATATATAGATGGGAAATTAGAACTCACGATTTGGAAGAGGCGGGTGAATTTTCGGAGAAGCTTGGGGTAAAATCGGGACTCTCCTTCACCCCAAATTCAAAGTTCTTGCTCCCAATAGTCGAGACAAATCCGTTGTGGGTATGAGATTTCATTCGAATCCCACGAAATCCGAACGTGGTAGCAGCGTGGATGGCTTCGATCAAACCCACCGCCCTTGCACTCGACGTGGCGCCATCTCGTAGCCACAAGATCGATTGGACGTGGCTGTTAGGACTGGAGTAATTTGGTGAGGGCAGACTCGCTTTTTTCCCATGGATTCCGCCGCTCCAGCTGCTCGCTTTGACCTTTTGGACTGCTGCGTGCAGCTGTTGTGGACATTTTTAGACTTGAGGCGTGTTCACGTGTTAGTGAAGAAGAAATGGGACGCAGGGGTCATTTGGTACTGTTGCTGCTGCTGCTAGTGTGAAATAGGAGCAAGGAATTGCTGTGTTTATTTTGCTGATCGAAATTGGGCCGGGTCGGGGGATTGGGCCTGGTTTGGGTCGGTTGAAAGTTGGAATACAAAGGGGAAATGGGTTTGGCAGTTGGTGGGCTGCTGGAAATTGGAGTTAAAATGGGTAATTGGTTTGGAACATATGTCTGCACGTATTATTTGCTGTTGTATTGTTGTGGGTTCCTCTGTTTTGGGCTGGAAAATTAATGGGGTGAGCTGACTGAACGTAGAGGGGCTGCTGGAAGTTAGAAATGGCCCAAAATTTTGGTCCTTTAAAATTGAATAAGCTAGAATTAAACTTGGCCATATGAATCTAGATCATAGCTAAATGTAGTCGAACATAGTTGATTAGGATAAGTTCAACTAGCAATTAAACAAGACAAATTAATACAATTAACTAACAAGCTTCTTAATCTTAACAAGATAAACTAATTAACTTAATTATAAATTAAGCAATTGGAATAACTCAGAATTATAACTATAAATACTACTCAACTAAATTAATAAAATATTTATTTTTAACAAAGTAGAAATCTTTTGAATATGATTTTTAAATATTTATAAAATATACTAATCATATATATAATTATATGAAATATATTTATCATTCAAAATGCTATAAAAGTTGACTGAAATTATTCAAACTAACCTTGAAACTATTTAAATTTTGTAAAGCTAGTTATTCTAAATTGTTTGAAAATTTAGAAGCTCTGAAATTAATTATTATCGGGGAGGGTCAATATTAGGTGTCAACACTTAATACACTTGGAAAACTAAAATCGATAACGAAGTTACACTTTTGTAGAATTAAGTCTCCTAAAAGTGGTAAAATCAGAACAAGACTAAAGCAAGAATAGGAGTGAAAGATTACCTTTTTCCGGGCAGCGTTCCGGGACGACGAGTTTAATCACGAGGAAGCTTCCACCACAACAAATAGAGCTCCGCCGAAGGAGCCTTCCAATTCGAAAACTGAAAATTCTAGACCTCCTGATTCCTAAGAATAAAATTTAGCCAAAGCTACTTTCTGAAACTTAATGTTTTTTTTTTAATTCTCTATTTTGAAGTTCTCTCAAGGGTTAAATAAAAAAATAACCTCCTCAAACAGTGAATGAAAGAGAATATATAAAGGGGAGAATGGAATTGGAAGGGGGGAAGCGGGTAAATTTTTTTTTGGAATTTTCGAATTCAAAATTCGAATTTTTCTTAAGAGATAAGGTTGGCCAGCTATCAATTGTACCAATCTTGTACAATTTTCAACGGATAGAGGATGAGAGTCGTTCGATCTTGAGCCAGGACGAGTGAATCGCGGAGATCGGGACACGTCGAGAGGAGAGAGAGGAGAGGGAAAGGACGAACACGTGCGAGGTTGAGGCTGCTGGGCCGTTTTTCCGGACTGGATTTGCAGCGTACTGCTGCTGCGTTTTCTGGTCGCGTCTGGCTGAGAAGAAGAATGCTACAGTGTGCTGTTGTTATCGGTTGTATTTGGATCGCTACTGCTATTGCATTATTGTTGCTGGAATGAGTTTGAAGAAGGAATGGGCTGCTGATGTCATATTGATGTTGAGCTGCTGGAAATGATATGAAAAAGGCCCAAAATTGATCTTAAATGGGTTCAAGAAGGAGTAAAAGTATTTGTTATATTTGAGTTTGAAAAATAACCAAATAAATTGCAAAACTTGGCCAATTGAATTAAGAATTTAAACAAATCAGAAAACTTTGTCCAGATTTTAAATAAGACGAATTAATATAAATTAATTAATGAGCTTCTTAATCTTAATGAAATAAATAAATTAACTTAATTATAAACCAATAACTTCAAAAATATAAGTATTAACTAGCTAAGCCAATTAACCAACCAATTAAGTAAAATAAAATTCTTTTTGAGACGATTTTTGAATATTTATAAAATATACATAATTATCTAAAAAAAAGTGGCAACGCTATTTGAAATAACTTGCAAACTATTTTTTTTTTTATAAAACTAATTATTTTAAATCGTTTAGAATTGAATAAGCTCGATGATTAATCTATATTGTGGAGGTCCAAAATTGGGTGTCAACATAACTTTTATACAACATTTAGAATTCTACCAACCAAACATGGTATAAGTTATGTTGACTTTTCCATCTAATACAAAATTTCTGCCAAACATGGTAAAAATAATGCAACTTTTTATACATGAATAAAATGCAACTTATATAGTAACCAAACGGCCCTAGATGAATATCAAATTTGCATCTCTACTTTCAAAGCATTAACCTTCTTCCGGTACCAACTTGAGTCCAATGGTGGAGTATGTACCTTCTTGAACACGTCTTGCAACTTACAAACTTCCACAAAATTTCAAGTCTACTATTGCCAGATTCACAATTGTTTTTTCAATGTCTACATTAACCACGAAGGAAAAGCAAACATAATATTCCCTCTATCAAATAATAGTTGTCTACTATTGATTTGACACACCCTTTAAGAAATAATAAATAATAGGAGTAATATTACTATATTATCCTTTGATTTTATTAAATTTAATATTTTGAAAAATATATTATATAATAAATAGTACTAATTAATAGCACGGATTAAATAGACACAAAGAGTAAAATATTTCTTGATTTTCTAAATTTGACAAATATTATTGAACAACTATTTTCAGAAGGAGAGAGTACAAATTATTGAAAAATTAGTACTCCCTCAGTCCCATTCTATATGTTATCCCTTTCTATAAATAGTTGAACCACAATACTTGTCATTTTATAAAATTTATGCATAAATTGCCATAGTTTACCAATTATATCCTTGATAGAGTAGTTAATTAATCTTGAAAATGTATTCATCATTTATTATAAAGTTGACTTAAAAAAACATTATATAAAAGTAGAAGAATAAAATTACATTATTTCTTAATGCAAGTGTAAAGTAAAAATATGACATATAAAATGGGACGAAGGAAGTATATGCATAGCTTATTTCTTATCTCGTTACTAAACTTAACCACTAAGGAAAAGAATCATAAAAAAATTAATATATGAATAACTTATTTTTTATCCCGCTACAAAACTTAACCAGTAAGGAAAAGCAAATATCAGCTATAAATATCAGTAGCATGAAGTGTAACTGCAAAACACACTCAATGGAGAAAGAGCAAAGTGAGGAAAATGAGGGTAGTAATACTTTTCTATCGATGCTACCGGAGGGATGTATCGCCGAGATCTTCGCCTTTACGAGCCCGCCGGACGTTTGCCGCTTTTCCTTAGTCTCTACATCTCTCCATTCCGCCGCCGATTCTGATTCCGTTTGGGCAAAGTTCCTGCCGTCCGATTATCCCTCCATCATCGCTAAATCAACGACTCCGATCCCCGATTTCCGATCACTCAAGGATGCCTATGTTTATCTCGCCGATCATCCAATCTTAATTGATGAAGGTCGCAAGGTAAAAAAAAATGAAAACCATACTAACTTTACTGCTATTTATCTACTTACTGGTTATCTAAATTGATAGTAGATCTGAATATCAACATTTCTATCCTCTTCCTTGCAAATGTCGTATTCATTCATGGAGAATTGTTTGAATTTTTTTTTTTTGAAAAGTTGTATATTCAATTTGTAGTCATTTGCTGAGCTGAAATGGTGAATCCAATATATGCTTGTCATTTTTTGCGTCAATTGTCGACTCGTAACCACAAAATCATGCTAATCAGTCATAATTCGTTACCATCTTCGAGTTTTTCTTGGGAAGAAGGCTATAATTAAACGTGAAATAAGGAGTAATTAAGCTAGTCATAATTTACGCCCCTACCTCTAAAGCAAGTACTGCTGTTTTGTTGCTCATATCTTTATTAAGTTACTATGAACAAACATGTCTAGTTTTCATCTTGTTAAACCTTGTTCTCTTTCATCTGTCTACTTACTGTATATATGCTGTTGTACAACAGACTTTCTCACTGGATAAATGGACTGGAAAGAAATGCTACTTCTTAGGTGCAAGAGATTTTAATATAGTATGGAGTGATACACCAGAATACTGGGAATGGGTTTCTGTACCAGAGTCCAGGTCCGCCATTTTTCTGCATATATCTTATTAATAATTGAAGCTTCGTGTCAGCATTTAACTATTTTGGTATCATATTTTCTTGCAATCCTGCTTCGATTACTGCTCTTTTGAGCCGAGGGTCTTTTTGAAACAATCTGTCTACCCAACTAAAGTAAGAGTAAGGTCTGCGTACATACTACACCCCATTTGAGAGATTACACCAGATATGTTATTGTTGTTGTTGAATTTAAAATGAAGATTTTGAAGTCAAATTGAAGCTATCTATGTTTTCTCCTTATTGATCGTGAAAGCAGGTTTTCAGAGGTGGCTCAGCTCAAACTTGTATGGTGGCTTCGAATTTGGGGCACAATAAGAGCTGAGATTCTATCACCACTGACATCCTATACAGCTTACTTTGTTTACAAGTTGGAAGATGATTCTTATGGGTTTGATGCTAGACACGTGGAGGTTTCAGTTGGAATTTGTGGTGTTGAATCTGCAAATGTGCGGTTTGCCTTTTTGAATCCGGATCATCCTAGTAATATGGAGCTTGATCATAAACCAGTTCCTAAACTTAGAGATGATGGCTGGTTTGAGTTAGAATTGGGTAATTTTTTAACTGAAAGTGAAGATGATTGCATAGAGTTGAGAATGGAAGATGTGAAGACTGGTGGTCATGCAAAAGGAGGACTTATTGTGGAAGGATTTGAGATAAGGCCAACAATTGCTTAACCATTTTACTGTTGTTATTCAATTCTCTAGGGAACTAGTATAAGTTTTGCCTTCTAAGGTTTTCTTCTTCTTTGAAAATGTTTTTCTTTGCTGGAATGAAATAGTATTAGGTTTTGAATTTTATGATACATGGTGTTAGCGCGCCTACATGTTTTCCCAATCCATTGCATTTTTCTAAGCTCTTCTCCATTCTATAAGTTTCATGAGGGTTCTGTTGAAAATAATTTTCTATAAATTTCTACCATCATAAGGTAAGGGTAAAGTTACCTATAAATCATCCTTTTCAGATTTCACTTACAAGATCACTAAGAGATATTTATCTCAAAATTCACCTTCAATTGAGTGACTTACCTCAAAAGTCAGTCCTAAAAAACCAACAGACTCGCAATATTTTGCCTTGGCTGTGCTATGTTGTTAAGTGGGGAGAAAGAGAAGGATGCATTCTTGGTGTTATACATTCCCATCCTATTGGATGAATCAGTTACTTGAATGAAACTAGATCTCATGAAATTATATTGAACATTTAACGATATATATCTTGCTAAGAACCTTGTTTACCAACCACACATTGTCAATTCTACCCATGTTCTCCTGCACGATGAAACGATTATGATTTACTAAACAACAAATTACTAAGACCAAAGAAAACGATCTTGAAAATAGCAAGTTTACCAGCATCATACACAACATGGAAAGACTACTAAAAGCATATTATTCTAATTAAACCATATTTTGTACAAGGACAAGTCCGAGGATGAGCGACACACGACCACGGTCTGCAGACATTATTTCTATCAACAGCACCTGATAGCAAAAGCTGCATATAACCAACTTCAGGTCTTATGAGCCTCTTCTTCAGCCTTCTGCTAAAGGAAAAAAAAATGATAGTTGTTTGGTGCCTTGTTCATCCCCGTATTGCTACGGATGGGATCTAATCTTGATTTGATGCTTCTAATTTTGTTTTTTTAAAGAACCAGCGGGTTGTTCCATGTAGTTCTTTTTTCTTCTAATCTTTATTTTTGACATTTGAGTTTACTCTTTTTTTCACTTGTGTTTGGTGTGGCCTTGTTGTTCGGGAGGAAGCTACCAGCCAATAGTGTATTGATATTATGTTATGTATGACTAATACATAAAAAAAATTGTGATATTAGCAATGCAAGAAATTGTAATGCATACACTAACGTGATTTAAATGAAATACGATTGCTCATTAAAATCTTTTTTCTCATCCAATCTATTATATTTAGCTATTTGTGTCTATCGTATTTAACTATTTGTGGAGAAGATTCTGTAAATAATTTTTTAATAGGAATTATAAAATGCATGTCATTTTTAATATACGAAATTAAATATTGCATAAGAAATAATATCAGCATAAATAATACAAGCATAACACATATTCAACAACACAATAGTCAATTAACGTTATTAATATACATAATATTTCACATTATCGCACCCCAAGGGGCCGTTTAATATCTGGTTAAAGTTATATAGGTATTAGTAATATATGAATTAATTATTAGTGAATTCATATATTATTATATGCATGTATTAATTATATAAATATTAATTATTTATGTATTGATTATACATATATTAATTATTTCACCTTTTATTCCGCATGTAATATATTATATAAAGTTTCTAATTTGTCAACCCAATATCCTATTATAACATTATTAATATACATCATATTTCATATTACCTCGCCCTAAGAGACCGTTTAGTAACTAGCTAGAGTTATGTAGGTCGTAGTAATATATAAATTAATTATTAGTGAATTCATATATTATTTTATGCATGTATTAATTATACAAATATAAATTATTCATTGTATTGCTTATCTCACCTTTTATTTTGCATATAATATAACATATAAAGTTTCTAATTTGTCAGCCCAATATCCTGTTGGGTTCGAAAGTAAATAGAGCGACATATGGAAACTTACAATTGCAAATTATATATATATCAAAAAATTAAATGACACATATAACTATACTAAAAGTCATAATATTATTATTTGAAATGACCAATTGGCCTACATAATTAAAAACTAAAAAAAAACTAGATACACCTATAGAGTATTCAATCTCCTAATCAGCCTCTAAGAAAGGTATTAAGAGAGTTAAATCTCCTATAGAACTCTAATTATACAAATCTCCACAACAACCAACAATACTTATTCGCCTTTCTAGACTGTTTAACAACCTCAAGTCTATCTACAAATTCCTTCTTAATTTGTGTCACAGTTGTATCTGTATTTATAGTAATGCCTTTAAATAATTTTCAGTTCCTTGCTCTCCAAATCTAGTATATCATAGCTCCGCACAATGCAACAATAAGTATATTGTGAAACTGTTGCCAATTCTTCCTTCTGAGTCTATTTAAAATATGTTTGACAATTCCAGCTGGAATAAGAGTCCCAAACCGTTGTTGCAATTCAGTTTTGACTTTCACTGTCCATTCACAAGTAGAAAACATGTGAATATGTGTCACTTCTACTAATTTATCACACAAACAACATGTATCATCTTCCACTAAAATATTTAATCTCTTGAGTCTCTCTTGGTTAGTAATCTATCTTGCATAGCTAGCCACAATATGAATCTATGCTTAGATTGAGCAAATTTAGTCCAGATTAAGTCAGACACTTTAAGTCTAGCATGTTGCCCCAATAGTGGATTATAACTCTGTGTGAGTGTTCCCTTGGGAGTGAGCAAGTAAGCATCAAATGAATACCAAATCTGCATCTCTACTTTCAAGGCATTAACCTTCTTCCAGTACCAACTTGAGTCCAATGTTTGAGTATGTACCAAATTGAACACGTCTTGCAGCTTACAAAATTTCACAAATTTTCCTCTAGACTCTATATTCTATTCTTATTTTGTGTCAGTGAAAATTCTGACACTGTCATCCTGATTGCTACCTCATACATGATGATAAATAAAAAAAAAAACATAGTAATAGAAGAAAGTAAAAAGAATAAAAGAAAACATTAAATTGGGAGTAAAACTCACAAATTGAGAAGATGTGGAAGTATATTATAATGATAAGCAGTATTTGAGCGATTATAATTTAGAATCATCAGCCGCTTGCTTCAAGTACCCTTCTCCTCTTTCTTTCCTACACAATTCCCAAAAACAATTCCAACACAAATTAACAAAAGTAAACTTTTTTAACAAGAAATACCTTTGGTATTTATATTTTCCAAAGGGGGTTGGAATATATTAGAGTTTTTGGCTAAAATCATCTCTTAACTATGATTCAAATCTAATGCACATTTTTATATTATCTAAGTGAGTAAAAAATATTCTTATACTATCAAAAAATAACAAGAATCATCCTTCTATCAATTTTTGTCAAGAAACTGACTGAACCAATAATAATAAAGTTCTTTAATTTGGTCATTCTTAGCCACAACAAGAAGATCAAAGTTACCTAAAAAGAATAAGGATATGGATAGGAAATGAATCTTTCATTCTCAGAAATTAAATTTTGTATGTTGTTAATTTATATGTTTTTTTGCATCATCAAGTAAATTGACTTGCGACAATACATAAGTCTTGAAATATTTATATAATATATTTCAATGGTTAGAAAGATTATGTAAAAATATTTATTTTAAAAATATTACACCCAACTATTTAGAGATTTTCTTTAAGAAAATATTCAATACGTATGTATGCTATATACAATGCAATTCACATTTTATATAATGTATATAAATGCTAGAAATTTAGTCAAATTACCTGGGCGCTTAGTTATGAAAGTAAAAAAAACAATTACTTTATTTGAAACTTTAGAAGTTGGAGTTGTATTTAGCCATATTTTTTACAAAGAATATTTAGAATCTGAATATATATACTTTGTCAAATCTCTTTCTATATATAAGTTAGGAAAACTATCAAAATAATTCCAATTTTTTTAAATATATTTTTTACCAAATAAGCAAAAATTCATAACAAAAGTATAATACACTATCACAAAGCTATTCTAAAAAATATACAACATTTATTGATCAAACATATTTAAATATTAATTTCATCTCAAAATTTTAAATCACCGTATATCCAAATACCTAATTAATGTGTGTGTGAATTGTGAAACTATTGATTGACTAAGTCAAAGTGAGAAAAAAGAAATAAAAAATAAAGACATTATAGGTCAAAGTTGTACATAAATTTCTAAGGAAATAAAGACACTCTTGTAGTTCTGCTAAAGACTTTTCAAAAATTGATCATTCAATGGTCCCAAATGTGTCAGATTTCTGATTCATATGCATTGGATTCCAACTTGTTAGAGACATTGAAACCTCTCATAAAATTGAATAATAAGGACATGACAGTTGGATGAATGCATTAAATTTTTAGTACAAATTTTCTGTGACATTTATATCATCATAAATGATCAAAGACATGTCGAGCTATATAATTTAATAATACCGTGTTAAATTTTGTACAATAAAAAACACACAGGTTGAAGATTAACCCTAAAATGAGAAACCAACTATTACCCACAGGGTAGAGATGGGCCTAAAAGTTTGTTCTTTTTTATTGAAATACTATTATTTTCTTCATTTTATTTGATATACTTTATGAACAATAACCTTGATGTCTAGCTTTCCAACTCGTTAACAATTCTTTTTCCCCCAAATCAATAAAGAAGGGAGACATAAATTAATTCTTCCGAAAATGAAAGTGAAGCGCTATGCCAGGGTGAGGGGATAGAAACAAAACCCGCTCTGAAAAAAATAATTGGGGCTCACAATGCTTTTTCCACACTCAACAAGATGCACCAACCTTTTTCATGTTTCAAAATACGGTTAACCTAATGTCACGATCTAAAAATGGGCGTGATGACACTTGTCTTTTTCCACCAAGACAAGTCAATCTCAACCCAACGAAAATGAAAGACATTCGGAAAAACAACAAAATTAAGAACAAGCTAAGGTAAAGCAGAAAACTTATTCTTCTATTAAAAACCCCAAAATCTGATTGTCACGTGTACAAACCACTAAATACATAAGTGCGGAATTAAAAAATAAATACAAGTCTCAATCTTTGTTTCTCAAATAGAACAAAGTGTAAGAAAAGAAAAAAGAGGGTCCGCCGAATGATAAGCAACTACCTCTTCAAGTCCTTGATAAGCCTCGAGATCGAAGAAAGAGAAAGAGATATATCACGCGAGTCCGGGCTTGGAACCTACACAAGTGTAAGGCAAGGGGTGAATACCAACAACAAGGTACCAACCTACTAAACAAAGCAACTAGCTAGAAAACGAATATCCCCGACTCTCCAACCGAACCTCCTCAAACTATAACCTGCACAACAATTAACCCAACCTAACAGTTCTACAATACACGGTTCACAGGCCCAATATTCACAATTCAAAAATTAAACGAATCAAATAAGTCAATTACAATGACAAGTTGTTCATGTTAGGATTTTACTTTGATTTTCTTATCTAATTTGAAGTTTATTTTTTCCTTAAAGAAAAACACAAAACTTACCATAAATGCTTTTACTTTTCATGAAAAGAAAATATATTTTTCTTCCATATTTGGTTTATTCTTTCCTTAGAGAAAACATATAAATTGAAGATATATATCTATTCTCATAGAATAACACAATAACATCCATTATGTAGTTGTTAAAAGAGTTTTGCTTATGAATAGATTTTTCTCTCAACAGTTTTAATGTTTTCTATTATGTTCGATTTTCATTATGTCAGGTCGTTTGACCAAATCATATTAATAATATTATTTTTAGTATGCTCTTATTTGTCGTCTGATTTATCAACCATATGATTTGCAATTGTAAGTTTCTATATGACGCCCTAATCACTTTCGAACCCAACAGTTCAGTCACACACCATAAGCAGAGGAGCACACAAGTTTTATCCCAAGTTTAGTAATACTGGTTAAAATTTAAATATTAACTTAAATAATAGGATGAAACTTATCTATGGAAGCCCAAATGGATCAACTGAATAATTATCTTTACATATTTTCAAGCAAACATATATATATATATATATATATATTTCTTACATGATCATAAACAGTGAACTGCAATTTACATGGAGGGATCTTTTCCAAACCCCGTTAAAGCGTGTGTTAAAAGCATCGAAACTCTGCGAGATACCTCAATCATATGCCCAACAAGTGGTACCCTCACTGTCTCCCTATTCCATAAACGTTTCTTATCCCAGCTGCAAACATTGTTTGCAAAACATTCAAAAAAACATGAATTAATTAAACAGCCAAATATGATATTATACATATAGAATATATTTGGCAAAGACGATCGAGTGAGGCTTGCTCAGTTGGTGAAACACCTCCACCTCTAACCAATTATATTGGTCGAGGGTTCAAGTCATGTTGTAGCAATGAGGGAGTACAGCTTAGCAAGCCTCATTCGTTTTGCCCAAAAGAAACATCTTTTGCAAAAGTATGTCATGTGACGTACACAAGATATCATATAAGAGAGTATATTTTGGCAAGATGAGTGAGGCTTGCTCAACTTATGAGACTCCTCTGCCTTTAGCTAGTTGGTTAAGGGTTCAAGTCACATTATAACAATGAGGGAGAACACAACTTAGCAAGACTTACTCGTTTTGCCAAAAATGAAACATCTTTTGGCAAAATTATATCATTTGACAAGAACACAGATATAGCTAAAAGTTGCATTAACCAACCGTGAATTTGTGCGACTTTAGGATTAAGTTTATCGAACATGTGAAGTTGCACCGAATTTGAACATACTTAAAGAAGTACACTATGGCGAAACAAAGTGTTACTTGCCTCTTACATTTACACAAACTGATAAATAACGTTAGGATGTCATGGTGAGAAACCAAGAGAAATGCTTAACATTTTCCTTGTTGAACTACAAATTCAACAAGTATTCTTGATGTGAAATATATGCATACCAGTCTTCATGACGAACAACCTTTCCTCCTTCCGTGTACAACTTGATTAGTGATATCGTATGAATGTCTTTCCCCAAGAACTTGTAATATTCTTGTTGTCAATTAAAATCTGAAGCCATCAACCTTAATATCAGAGTCCTAAAGCAGAGAATAAACAAAGCGAATAGAAGATATTTCTTTCTGTGTGACGTTGTACTCCATGATTCTAGACTCACTGAAGTACACCTGAAATGTACAAAAAGCAACAGTTTGAAATTTTCCATACACAACAATCCCAAGCCTAAAGGAAGACATAATAAATTGATTAACTTTAAGAAGAAAGGATTGGCTAAGAACTTTTGACGTAAACCATAGTAGTTACACTAGTCTCTCAACATACAACGGAGATTATGCTGGGAACCTTAGATATTTTCATGATGTATTTCTTTTCAAGTAATGAGTTATGATATCCATATTTTAGAAGCAAAACTGATTTTAAAAGTGCATCGCGCAATGCGATTTTCCAAAAGGTTCTTGCCTATATCTTTTTTTTTTTTCTTTCCACAATAAAGTGTATCAATCTAGCATAGTAGGAGACTAGTATGAAATAGGACACTTAACAAGAAAGAAAATTATTTAGACCTTCCCGAGCGAATAAAATGACGATTTTATCTGCTTTACCCTGCAATTAACAGTAAAATTCATAGTCAGCCTTACTAATATATATATATGAATGGAAGTAGAATTGAAAGGAACAAGCTAATTACTAGATGCGTGAAAGGAAGATAACAGAAAGCAAGCATTACTCTGAATTTTTACTTAGAACCGCTCAATTCAATCAACCAACAACATACTTAGTGACTAGTGCAATCCCACAACTGGGGTCTCGGGAGAGTAGTGTGCGCACAGTAGACCTTACCCGTACCTGGGAGGTAAAGAGGTTGTTTCTGATAGACCCTTGGCTCAAGTAAAGCATTGTAAAGCAGTTTGGGAAAAAGAAAACAATGGGAGTGAAGGCACTTGTCTAGACATAATACTAAAGAAAGCATGACAAAGCCGTTTATGACTGAAATTGGTTTCTTGTTTGCTCCTCATTTCTAATATAACAAGAATGTGTTGAAAACCAATTCAGGTCCCATTCCTCTTGTAAACTTGAGCATCAGTTAAGCATAAAAAGGTCGAACTCGAGTTACTTAGTGCTTGACAAATTCTACAGCCGAAGCACGTAAAATGTGTTTAATTCTTGCTCTTATTCAGCATGATCAATTGAATCTAAAGTGCAACATTTTTTCACTACTACTAAACAAGGCTACTATAAGATAGACAAGTTAAATACCCCTCTGCATGCATAAGGGGACCTTCAAATATTGTTGCATTTGGAGCATAAATCTCAAAATCTTGTGCCTTGGCTCGCGATGAATATCTGAAATTTATTTGCAGAAAGCTTGTCATGAGCATGATCCTTCAAGTACCCATCTCTTTCTTCATCCTTCATTCCTAATACACAATTTCCAAAAATAATTGAGAAATACACCACAAATTAACAAAATTAAACTTTTTTAAACAAGAAATACCTTTGGTAGATTAAGTGTTTACTTGTATACACTCAAAGTTGAAGGGTGTAGATGTTAGCTGAAACCAAATTAAAATACATATTTATGTATTATGCCTTTTACTTATGATACTTAGAAGGCAACTAGAACTCAATATTTACTCTATATTTTTTATTTTATTTTTAGCATTATGTATTTATTACCAAAGTTATGAAGGATTCAATAATGTATGTTTTTCAGTGATGTCAATTTCTACTTTATTGTTGTTTAACACCATCGAATTTGAATCAATTAGCAGCATCAACCTTAAAAGAAATCAGCAAAATAAACCAATTACCTCTTAATATTATCTGCTTGTGTAAATGAAGTTTTCATTGACCGTGGATATTAGTTAAACTCAAAAATAAATCAATCCATCAAACTCTGTGCAATTGTAAATTTCATGGGGTGCCCTTTTTCGTCGCTACCTAATGATGGATTTAAACGATACGATACCATAGAACTTAAGTAACAATCAATACAAACATTGTATTTAGACTAACAATACAATACAACGGGTAACAACCATCCAAACAAGGTGTTAATAAAATGTTTCAAGTTTACAAGCCTTTTTTAGCAGGTGACAACAAAATAGGAAGAAGATAATAATGAAAGATGGAAATGAAGATACCTTTGGATTAATAATTCGAACTTGAAGCTCATAATTTCCCAAGCTCTCTTGCTCTTGTTGAATTGTCCTTACACTATTTACTACAGAAGAGCTGCAATCAACTATTTGGATGAATTTTAGTGTCATTAGATCTCCAATGCTCACCGGAATCTCCTCCAGTTTATACAAACTATCCAGTATTAGTTGCTCAAGCATCGGAAAATTATCACTACCAGCTTCCCACCTTTCCAGATCTGCTTCACCAATTAATAGATATTTTAATTTGTGAAACACAATATCTTCATCTACTTTCCAATCTGTTCCAGAAAATGCACAATCCCCTTTCATCACCTCAAGATTAGGTAAATTAGCCAGTAAATTCACAACTTCCTATGGTATATAAGTACCAAATAATATCAATTTCTTGATATTAGGACTTAATTTCTTGATTTTACAAGACAAAATATCTCCAGAGAAAATGTTCAGGTCAATGCTCTCCAGCTTTATGAGTAGCATCTCCAGATCCTCTAGAAAAATTAGAGAATCAAGAATTCCAGGCCAGTCAGGATGATCAGAATCATCTATGACGTTTAGCTTTTTTAGATTGGGAGTTCTTCTTATGATTTCCACAATAAAGGGAGAGCTATAGAGATAAAGATTTTGCAAGTTATTGAGAGACAAAAGATTTTCTGCCTCAAGAGGATTAGATATATATAGTGGCCATCTGATATTCAAATGTCTTAGCTCTGACATTCTCCAGATATCTAGTGGCTGCTCCAACTCTCTTTGTCTGTTGATACCGATATTTCTTTGAAGAATTATGGTCTGTAGATTTCTCAATTTGTCTAGTGAAAGAGCTTCCTCAATATTTGCAGCAACATATCTCAATTGTACAAGCTCAGGTATTACACTAGAGAAATCTAACCAAACTGTTAATATGTCCAACACCTTAAGCAACTTGAACTCTGAAAAAATGGAACAAATCCCTTCTGGAAAATCGGAATACTGAAAATATTGCATTGAAATAAAGGTACGAGCTATACCATTGCTATGCATTGGAGGATAAACTTGCTTCTCTTCAAGTTTAGACAGAACAATCACTCGCCGTTGATCATCTATGGCTTCTAATAAAAACACGGGAACATTCCCATTCATGATATGCACAACATTTTCAGTATGAGTTTCACTTAGGCATAGTTGGCGAAGAAGATCATGAATTTTGATAGTTTTCATCCTTCCATTAGCCGTTAATCTATGAATCAAAATTAGACTTCTATCAATTAACTCTTCTAGATACTCCTCTGTCACCACTTCTAACCTTTTATTGCTTCTTGCCTTTACGAATTCCTCAACAATCCATAGCCTAATCAACTTGGAAACATCAATCTCTCTGTCTTCTGGAAAAACTCCAATGTAGAGAAAACAAGCCCTCAAATATTGGGGCAAGTAGTTGTAGCTCAAAGAAAGAATTGATTGGCATCGTTTGGATACCGTACCAAAGAATGAGTTCAGATTTTCCTCAACCTTCTTCCAATTGTCATGCGTTAAGTCCATTTTTACAAGAAGTCCAGCAACAACAACCACCGAAAGAGGTAATCCTCGACATTGTTGTACAATATGCTTCCCTGTTTCTTCTAGGTGAGGTGGACAAGGATCTTTTTTGAATAATTTTTCAGTGAATAGATTCCAACTATCTTTTAGACTTAGAAAAGACTTACTATGAGGCGGAAAATCAGGACAACTGACATAATTAGCAACATACTTGAGCCGAGTGGTTAATAGAATTCGGCTTCCATTGTCATCATTTGGAAATGTTCTTTGCATTTGGTCCCAAGCCTTTGTACTCCAAATATCATCTATGACAATTAGAAATCTCCTACCCTTCAGGCCTCTATACACAATCTCCATTAGTTCATCATTGCTTGTTTCTTGCTTGCTTCCCGTAATTGAAGAGACAAGTTCAAGAAGCATTTGTCTCTCATTGTATTCTTGAGAGATAGTGAACCATGCTTGTTTATCAAATCGAGAACGAATCTATGAATTATCATAAACTTTTCTGGCAAGAGTTGTCTTACCTATACCGCCTATACCAAAAATTGGTATGACAGTTAACTCGTCTGTTTGGGTAGTGACGCGATCAAGTATGGTGTTGAAGTCATCCTCCATCCCAACAATAGTATTTTCCTCGATTGTACTTTTTTCTAGTGAGGAGGAAATTCTTGCTAATTCTGCAGCTTTGCTTCCATGCTTGTTAAACTCGATCAACATCACCTCTTTGTTGAGAAAATAAACTTGTTGTTCCACTTTCAACAATTCTTCATAAAAGGATTTACAAGCCTTTTGCCGCTTGTCCTCGCGATCTGCTACAATGATGCTTCTTAGACTTGAATCAATTCTATCTTCTGCTTTGTAAACTACATTTTTGATCCTCTTTTCTATAACCTTGAAATTGAAAATCGATAAATTAATTATTATTATTAAAAAGAATATATAACATCAGTAAGATTTAATGAATTACATATATACCTTAAGAGTTTCAATATCCTTTGTGGTAGTATCGTCGAGGAAATCTTGCAGAGCAAAAAGATTTTGACAGAGAGATTCGAGATGTTGTTGTGTACAGCATCGACAAACCAAATATTGATTAGGTTTTAAGAGTTGGTTCAATGTATAGATAAGTGAAGAAATAGCAGCATAGGCCATTTCTCTTGCAGGGCAGAAAGAGTTCAATAGACAGGATAACACAACTTGATTGCTTCCGGTAATTGCAAAGGCAACTTCAAGAAGCATTTGTCTCTGATTGTATTTTTCGGAGATGGTGACCCATGCATGTTTATCAAATCGAGAACGAATATATGAATCATCATAAGCTTTTCTGGCAAGAGTTGTCTTACCGATACAGCCCATACCAAAAATTGGTATAACAGTTAACTCGTCTATTTGGGCAGTGAGGCGATCAAGTATGATGTTGAAGTCATCCTCCATCCCAACAATAGTATTTTCCTCAATTGTCCTTTTTTCTGGTGAGGAGGGAGTTGTTGCTAATTCTGCAGATTTGCTTCCATGCTCGTTAGATTCGATCTGCACCACCTCTTTCCTGAGAGAATGAACATCTTTTTCCACTTTTACCAATTCTTCCTCAAAGAATTTACAAGCCGCTTCTCTCATCTCTGTGCAATCTGCTAGAATGATGATGCTTAGGCTTGAATCAACTTCCTCTTCTGCTTTGTATACTACATTTCTGATCCTCTTTTCAACAACCTTGAAATTGAAACTCGACAAATTAGTTATTGTTAAAAATATATATATAAGATCAGTAAGATTTAATGAATTACATACCTTAAGAGTTTCAATATCCTTTGTGGTAGTATTGTCAAGGAAAACTTGCAGAGCAGAAAGATTTTGATAGAGAGATTGAAGATGTTGTTGTGTAGAACTTTGACAAATGAAAGATTGATTAGGTTTGAAGAGTTGTTCCAAAGTATACATCAGTGAAGAAAGAGCAGCATAAGCCATTTCTCTTTGTTTGCTGGTATTACTAAAAGATAAGAGCCTCTGCTTTGTCCATCTAATTTACATGAATTTGGACAATTTTCTATTTAACATCTACATCACAACCACACAACTTGTGGTTCATGGATGCAAAACTGTGGATTGACTAAGTCAAAGTGAGAAAAAAGAAATGAAAAATAAAGACATAATAATATGTTAAGTTGAATTAATATAATAAACTTCTAATGAAAAATAAAGGAACTCTTGAGTTTTCCTAAAGAATTTTCAAACATTAGTCGTTCAGATTTCTGATTCATAATATACATTGGATTCCAACTTGTCAGAGACATTGAACCCTGTTGTAAAATTAAATAATGAAGACATCATGTGTCATGTTGGATGAATATAATAACCTTCCAGTACAAATTTTCCTTGAAATTTATATCATCATAAAATGTCAAGACGTGTTGAGTTACTTAAGTTAATAATACATACTGTCTAGAATTTTGTACAACAAAAAACACAATTAACCCGCCCCACAGTCTTACTTAAAACGAGATTTTGTCCACATGATTTACTTTTCTTTATCACCACCTTTTTCTAAATGGGGGACAAAGACATAGGATACTCACCCGGTCCTTTAAAAAACTCATAGGACAGTGAAACTTTTAACTTTTAATTCGTTGTCATTCACTTCCATGATAATGAGACATTTGACTCCCAAGTCTTCTTCTTGGGTGGTCCACAAAATGAGTACTTTAGTCTTGGGTTATTTAAGCTACTACATAGCCTACTATGCTGAGGAATCGAATTCTTCAGTCACCAAGTATATTTCAAATCTGAATGATCATGTTTATGCTAACGACTCAATTGTGTAGGATTGCAAAACCACCAATCTCCACTAACTTCTCAAGAGCAACATTTCAGATTACAACTCCGCAATCTAAGGAGTTGAAGTTTATGTTGGAGGACACAGATCTCAAGCTCACTCAAGAACCGAAATATTGGAAAGAAAAAACAATAACTAGCAGACAAAGTGTTCTTGAACTGTAAGCTTCTGTTTTCATATATTCTTCAGCATCAATGATGCCTTTTAAATAGGCTTGCAACTCAACTAAAATGCAGAATTAAAAGGGCACTAGCTCAGTAGTGCTTTCAACTAAAAAGAGAAACTTAAGGACCAAATAACTATCCTAGACTAAGTCAAAGTGCAGTAAAACACTAAAAGAAACTGCAGTAACTTTTCTCTTCTTTTGTTTGAATCATTTATTCAACATTCCCCCTTGATTCAAAATCACTAACACCAAGCAATGATCTAAAATAGACATGCTTTTGATATGGCAGTGCTTTTGTGAAGATATCTGCTACTTGTTCATTAGTGTTGCAAAACTTCAATATGATCTCTTCTTTTTCCACCAGCTCACGAATAAAATGGAAGCGAATGTCAATGTGCTTTGTTCTTCCATGAAATGCAGGATTCTTAGCCATTGAAATTGTGGATTTGTTGTCGCAATAAATTTCCATTGCTTTCTCTTGCTTCTGGTTCAAATCAACCAAAATTCTCCTAAGCCAAATGCATTGACAAGCTGAAGCAGTTGCTGCAATGTACTCTGCCTCTGAAGACGACAATGTTGTCGTTACTTATTTCTTCGAACTTCATGTTACTGTGCCTGATCCAAGGCTGAACACATTGCCTGATGTACTCTTCCTATCATCCACCGAGCCTCCCCAATCACTGTCAGTAAAGCCTAACACTCTGAAATTTGAAACATGAGAATACGAAATACCATAATCTAACGTTCCAGCAACATAGTGTAAAATTCTTTTTGCAGCTCCAAAATGATGCTTTGATGGATTGCTCATAAACCTTGAAACAACACCAACAGAATATGAGATATCTGGACGAGTATGAGCAAATAAATCAAACCTCCAACTAGACTTCTAAAACTTCTTGCATTAGCTTGCCCAGTACCATCTTCCTGCTGCAATTTTTCATTCTATTCATGGGTGTTGTGGCAAATTTACAATTGACAAGGCCAAACCTTTTAAGAAGGTCTAATGCATATTTCTTTTGAGAAACAAATACTTCACCTTCTCCTTGTTTCACCTCAAGCCCAAGGAAGTAATGCAACAAACCCAAATCAGTCATCTCAAATTTACTCATCATACTAGATTTAAATTCAGCTACAATAGAGTGAGATGAACCCATGTAAATTATATCATCAACATAGAGGCATACAACGAGGAGATCATTGTTACCTCGCTTCCTTAAGTACAAAGTAGGCTCACTTTCACTCCTTTCAAACCCATTTTGAACAAAATAGGAATTGATTTTGCTATACCAAGCGTGTGGCGCTTGTTTTAGCCCATAAAGTGCCTTCCTCAAATGGTACACCTTTTCCTCTTGGCCATTGATTTCAAAACCTTGAGGTTGAGAAACATAAACCTCCTTTTCCAGTTCACCAATCAAGAAGGCTGACTTAACATCAAGTTGATAAAGTGACCATTTCAGTTGAGCAGCCAAGGCTAAAATTGTTCTTACCGTTTCAAATCGAGCAACAGGA
>JAJOOR010019369.1:0-17866 GCA_036250505.1 Solanum acaule | reverse complement strand
CCCCCCCCCCCCCCCTCCCCCCCCACACACACACTCAAGTTGGTGCAAAGATGTCGCACATGCCCAACTTGCAAACCAGTGTATAAAATACTTTGGTAAACACATAAGCTTGCTGTTATTTTTTTCATGATAAATGGAACAAACTCACGACACCAATTGTAATACTTTTTTTGATGAAGCGTCAATCAATTTCAACATGCTTTTTTCAATCATGTTGGACTTAATTTTAAGCTATATTGATAGCCTTGTTGTCACAATACAAGGGAGGTTTCTCTTTTTCAGACAATCTCAATTCCTCTAGAACCTTTTGTAACCACAAAACTTCACAAACACCTAGGGCCATAGCTCTATATTCTGCCTCCGCATTTGATCTAGCAACTGCATTTTGCTTCTTCCTTCTACAGGTGACCAGGTTTCCTCCTATGAGTGTACAGTAACCAAATGTAGATCTTCTGTCATCTAGAGATCTAGCCCAATCAGCGTCTGTAGAACAACATTCCCAATGAAATCCCCATAAGTGGGGTCTGGGGATGTAGAGTGTACGCAGACCTTACCACTACCTCGTGGAGGTAAACAGACTATTTCTGAATGACCCTCGGCTCAAGTGCATCAAACCCAAGTAAGAGAAGAAGAAAACAATAAGGAAAGCACAACTGTTAATAAGAAAAACATTGTAAAGTCTACAAGAAAGAAACAAAATATGGCAAGAACTACAATGGTATGACTAGTACTACGACATGCACTAATAAGCCTAAACCTACGCAAGACAATAGAACAATCTACCTATACTAGCCTTCTACCCTAATATGCGACCTCCACTCCTTCCTATCTAGAGTCATGTTCTTGGTAATATGAAGCTCTTCATTGGGGGGTCAGTGCACCTCCTCTACACATGCCCGAACCATCTCAATCTCACCTCTCATCTTGTCCGCCACAAAGGCCACTCCCACCTTCCCCTGGATAAGCTCATTCTTAATCTTATCTCTCTTAGTATGCCTACACATCCATCTCAACATCCTAATCTCCGCAACATGCATCTTTTGAACATGTGAGTTTTTGACTGGCTAGCACTCCACCGCATACAACAAGGATGGTCTAACCACCACTCTGTAGAACTTACCTCCAAGTTAGGTGGTACCTTCTAATCACACTAGCCTCCATTTCATCCATGCCGCCCCAATGCAATGTGTGACATCATTTGGAGGTGACCATGTTCTAAGAAAAGTAGACCTTTTCCGACTTTAGATACCGCTAAATGTGAAAGATAACTTGCATATGAGGATCTCAGAGATCATGCATGAACTGACTCACCAGGCTATGTCTGGTCTAGTATGAAAGAGATAACCGAGTCTTCTAACCAGCCTCTGATATCTCTCCTTATCAATTGACTCTACCAGCTCTGCTCTGTAATTTGTGGTTGCTTTCAATAGGCGATTCTGCTGGTTTGTGACTAGGGGTGCCCATTCAATTCTTTGGTTCGGTTTTATCAAACTTTTGTTATGGAGAAGTGTGCACCGAACACCAAACCAAATTAGATCGGTTCAATTTGTTATTTCTAAAATGTTTTTTTCAGTGCAAATGCATGGAATAAAATGAGGATCAAATCAAACACTAAAAGACTTCAAACATTTAAATGTGGGGTAACATATTTGCACCATCTAAGAGACTAAGGGCCCGTTTGGCCATGCGATATGGAATTATGATATGGAATCATGATATGATAACATAATATGAAATCATGAGATGAAATTGAAATTTTGTTTGGACATGCGATATGGAATTTTTGTGTTGTATATTTTCTAATAAACATAAGAATCTCATAAGTTGTAAAACTATTAAAATAGCCCCAATTGTTTATTCATTCTTATCAAATAAACAAAAATTGATAAAATTGCATAATAAATTATTACAAAGCTATTTGTTCTCCACTTAAGTAACTGTTTCATCTAACTTTAATTGTTCAAACTTTAATTCAATAAAAAAATTGAACATGAATCGTAGTGTACTAGTTTTTAATATATCCCCCTACATAGTACGGACAATCTCCTCACATTGAACTTGCATTTCTCGATCATATGACCGAGAAGACGAACCAACATTGTTACTTTGAGTCATTTGTTGGTCAATATCATTCACAACTATATTTTCATGCTCATAGACCATAAATATTTCATCACTCTTTTGTTATTCTCGCAAATAATTATGTAACACTGCACAAGCTATGGCAATTTTCACTTGTGTGTCAATATCATAATGGTTCATATCTTGTTTCACTTGTGTGCAATTACACATTTTTAGTGCATTAATTTCGTACTAAAATCAAACATATTGGATGTAGTGATTATCAAACATACATTCACCAATTTTGTCTTTTTTTCATATTAAATTGTTTTAAACATTTTCATATGTAGCCGAAAGAGAAGGTTTTTTTTTAATTATGAAAAAACAAAAAAGTATTACTCCCTCCGTTCTTATTTATATTCACCAAATTAATTCCTACTTTATCATTTATATTCATTAAATTTAAAGTAATAATAAATTTTATGTTGGTGAGAATAATAAATTTTAAAAAGTAATAATGTGATTATAAATTTTATTTACATATGAAATAAATGGTTAGTAAATATAAATGTGGGGTTGTTTTAACAAAATATAAACTTATGGATCAGTTTTTGTATTTAAAAATCCCAAATCATGATATGAAATTCCATATCATGATATTTGGAGAATATGGTATTCCATCTCATGAGATGAAATCAGTGTGAAATCGCATGTCCAAACGCTGATTCCATCTCACGATTCCATATCGTGATATGGTATTGCATGGCCAAACGCCTATTAAGACTGCACATACTTAGCAGCTACTAGTTAAGCAGCCAGCTCTAGGCACTAGCTGCCAGCCCGCCCTGACAAGCAGTCAGCCTCACAAATTCACAAGACATAATTTACAATGTGCAGCCATTACAATTTACAAGGCACAAGTAATCACAAATTCACCATGTCTAGGGCAGCCATTACAAGGTAGTGCTAATTGCTAAATGCAGTCAGCCTGTCGTAACGTACAGAAGCAGCCAACAAACATAAATAAAACGGGCACAATGGCAGCACCATTGAACACTTAATACGACACAAATGTCTTTGAATTCGTCTCCAAATAGAGAACATTAGCAGTCACAAACTATGTCTTAAATCCATCATCAAACACAACACTAGTCACTAGCAATCACAAATTAAGTCTTCACCAAATTCAAAACATAAGCTTAAATACAAAGCCGCTTCTCGTGGAGACAAAAAACACTAGGTGATTCTTCCCATATTTCCTAGCCTTGGTGGTCAGAGTTACTTGGTACCTGTTGTTGGTGGGAGGTGGCATGTATTCCGTGGAATTAGTAGAGGTGCGCGATAGCTTGGCCCGGAAGCTTAAATATGAAGCTGCCTCTTTTTCATTCAAAACAATAAAGACGAATCTATTAGTTTCCTAGAGCCTCTTGGCCCAATTAAGAGGATATCACTCCAAGTCCTTACCACACTTGGGTGTCAAATTAATTTGTTCATTCATCACATGACTCAAGTTAGTTTTCGCATTTCTAGATCAAGCTATTTATATGGAGGTTGGTAGCTCCAAATCCCTGTTAATGATTCTTTTTTCTTAATCTTAACTTCTATTGTCAAACCAGTCAGAAAGCAGGCGAGTTCTTAATGTTCGCAACCATTAGAAAAACAATCTTCACGAAAGAATCTTAATACACAATGATCACCCCTTCATGAGGAGATTTTAATGTAAATAATCCATTATCCTTATCCCCTACTCTTAAGTTTCCATAACTCTAGTTATGTGTTTAGCTACTTATAATTAGATGCAAATAATTACAAAAGTAATTTAAACAACTAATGAACATAAATAGAAAAGAAAGTAAACAAAACCTTTGACTACTGTAGTTCTTGCAAGAATATCTTGTTCGTTCCACAATAATCTTCTACGAAAGCAGTAATTAACCCTAGAAAGCTAAGAATGATGTAGACTCTATTCTTATAGTAATCCCTAACTTTTAGTAATAATTCGTAAATACTATGAATAATGCATAGCCCTAAAAATGTTGCCTTAATGACATATTTATAAGATTAGGGTTGGAGTCCTAATTCCAGTTGAATGCTTTGACTTGGTCAACATCGGTTTGACAAATAGGGGTCGTGGCACGAGGCCCATCATGGGGACTAGGGGTCTAGGCCGTGGGCACAATCTCGCCCTTCTGCTTACTTCTCCGTTCGTTGCAAGTTCATCACACTTTTGCTCCATTCCTTTCTATTCTTACTCTGCTTCAGAAGTGCGGTCACACTTGTAAAAGTGCAATTGTACTTTGCTCTTGACTGCCTGAATTCTTTTTTAAAGACCTCTTTTATGATGCACTTCACCATTTTCTACATCTTTTTGTTTCTTTTAGTCACTTTCTTCTCTCCAAAGCTTCTAACTTCTGAAAGTATGATATCAAACAAGCATTAACCACAATATATAGTCAACAACTCGTGTAACTTTATATCCATGCAACATAATAGTTTTAACACATCGTAGATCCTCCAAAACTATTTTGTATGATCTATTTGGGTTCATTTTGTGGAGAGCTCTCCATCTGAACTTGAATATGACTAGAACAATTAACTGATGTTGACTCGAGATAGATGGACTCTTGGGCCCTTCCATCATTTTGTGCATGTAAAATTCCGTATCAACTTTGTTCTGGGTGTTGCATGTTATGCTGCATTAACTTCTTGCATTATCTATCTAAAAGATCTGTAATATGAAATGACTTTTAGCAATTAGATTCAATTCCCTTCCGTTGTCTTCCCTGACACTGTTTAGATTTATCAGAATCCTAGGTGATGAATAGTAAGATAGCCATCTGTTCATTATCTTGATTGCTTGATTAAACTCAACAGCTCTAGAAGGCTAGACCTGAAGACATTTTATATCGTTGACATACTATTTTTCTAAAATCATTATCAATCATAGTTTCATTTGAATTTATTTCCTGGCAGGATTCTCGTGTCCTAATTATATTTGCCTTTTTGCTTCCTCTGATTAGAACTTACCGTGGTAAATTATGACTAGATTGGCAGGATTCTTCTGTCTTGATCATGTTTGGCTTTCTTATTCTAGGGAAGTATGTAGTTGCAAAAAGAAAAAAAGTTCTAAAATGTTGCACTTGGTCCTGTTAGTTGCGGGTTCACGACTCACGATCATGTAACTTGCTTTGAATTTGTGTTTATTTTATATAAGCCCTTTCCTTAAGGTTATTTTCTTAATTGTGTGCGCACTGGCAGGATTGCCTTGATCATGTTTACCTTTTGGCTTTTTCAGAGTAAACTTCCCCTGGTGGATATTGGCTGCTGAGATGGGCTTGGATTTAACTGTTTGTGAGTAGGTATACAAAAAAACATAAAAAAAAAGTTGATTTATTGCCGATTACAGGTCCTGCTAATGTCCAGGGTGATAATTCTTAAAATGACCTTTTTTTCTTCTTTGGTGATACACATTGTATATCTGATCTTGGGATAGATTTTTCCTTTGTTATTACTATTTTATTTGAAAGCCTTGTATTTAAAAGTCTAAAATATTTGATGAACAGGGAGTGAGATAAAAGATATTAAAGGAGGGTATAATTTGGAATGATCTTGTGTCCCAGATGTAATGAAAGGTAGTAGGGTGGATGGATTTTACTAAATCCTAAATGCAGATGATTGAATCTGCTTAATCTCTCTTTTCTATTGAAGTTGAAGTAATCCTACAAGTCCTTGCATTCTGTTCATCAAAATACGGATACACTTTTAAGGCGTCATTTATTTGCATTTAATGCAGGTTTGAATTTGAATGGTTTAGACATTAGATCATAATTAAGTGTATTTATCTTCATTAAGCCACTTAAGTGCTTTGATAGGGTCTTTAATCATAATGATCTACAACAGAGTCTTAATAGTTAATATCATTAAGAGGTATTCTTGTGTAGGTAGCGTCATTATCGCTGCCTACCATTAACCCCCTTTGCCATCACAACCACCATAGTTGCTTAACTACTACTATTAGATGTTACCACTTACCTCTTTCATCATTATAATTATATCCATTGCCACCACCATCCCTGCCTTTGTAGCCTGCCGTCGCCACCGCCACCACCACCACCACCACCACTATCACTATCTTGACTACAGTCATTTCCTACTACCAACAAACTGTCATCACAACTAACATTGCTACCAACTACCACCATACATTTCCGTTATCACCACAATTGCTGCCACCTCCACCACTACTATCAGACACTACCATCATTATGGTCAATCTTTTCTACCAACCACTTACATCATCATAACTAGCACCCCTACCAACTATTACCAACACATCGTCAACCACCACCATCAACACCGCCAACTACTAACATCAACCAATTTCACTATTACAACCACCAATATCACTACCAAACACCACTCATATGATAGTCACCACAACACTAACCACCTCCACCGCTATAACTATTACCACCATCATTACTAGCTATTAACAACAAGTAGTACCATCACCACCACTAGTACAACTATCTTCACCATAATTAGGAAGCATAAGCGTTTCATTTTTTTAATTAAATAATAATTTAATTCTTTTAATAGTTGATTAAATTTTATTTGAATTATATATTTTTTATGGACATATAAATAAATTATGTAAATTCAGATGTTGAAAAACAAATAGTTTTAATCTTTAAATGTTAGTATCTAGAGACAATAGTCTAATCATTAAAATATACATTCAGATCCAGATGATTAAATCTTAATAAAAACAAAAAAAGCATAAAACGACTTTGTTTATGGTAGAGATGACCGAGACCGATGTCATGTGTGTGTTAAATCTTTCACAAACTGCTACTAAAATAGGGCATGGCGTTTTAAAGTTAGGTCTTACTTGTTTGGTTTTAATTTTAATTATTTACATCTTAACCTTACTTGTTTGGTCTCACACACATTTTTTATATCTATATACTCACTATTAATAATTATTATTACTACTAGCTATTACCCACAATACTATCAGTACTCCATTATTCCCAATTCGTACCCAAAATTCACCACCAATTGCCATATAATTTCATAAATATATTTGTTGACATAATGTTAGATTAGTTTAGTATTTTATTAAATTTATATTTATTGATTTTCAAATAAAGACTAAGGAATCATTTGCTAGGGTGTATAAGAATATCGTTGAATAAGGTATATTAGTAATGTTGATATTAATCATACTAACATTAATAATATGATATTAGTAATGTTGAAATTATTTCTTATACAATATTTAGTTTAATATAAAAGAAAATACATAAAATCTCCTCAACTTAAATTACTTCAGTACTGCAATTTTATGGACGTTTATATACCACCACCCATCTTATTCTTAGTGAAATTAGTACCATCTTACAAATATAATATCAGATTCATGGGATGAGTTGTATTACACATATTCTTCACACTTATTTCTAATTACTCTTTGGTTTAAACTAATTAACTTTTAAAACCAAAAAATAACTTCATCTCCTTTACACCCCTTATAAACAAGAACATTAAAATTATCACTACCAAATATTTTGTATATTTTTCTAAATAGCCATTATAGGTTGTTCAGATTCTTATTTGCATTAAAGATCTATCTTCCATAATGAACAAAACAAAATTTGTTACTCCCTCCGTCACAATTTCACAAAATCATCTTTATTTTCTACTCTCATTTCCCACTTGCTATCATACTTCCTCAATAATGCATGAGCAACGTTAATTCCATTAATTCTCACCAAACACATTTTCTTAAAAAATCAGATCTACAATATATTCCCATGATAAAATAATTTGGATATTACAGTAGGTTTCTTTCTTTAATCTTTTTAATAAATGGATGGGGTTCACTTGTTAATCTTTTTTAAAAACAATGAAATAAATTAGTGAATATGGGCTAATATTTTCACTTTTAAACTTTGAGAAAAATGACCAACCCCCTCCCCCCCCAACCTATAACCGGATTCCCAACTACACACTCATACTTCACGGGGGTTCTATTGCCCCCTGAACATTTTTTTTTACATATTATTTCACCCTTATTTGCTTACATGTCCACATAAATCAAATATATAAAATGTTTGTTTACACGCGCTGCCAAGTCTTCAATGGACCCCATAACTCTAAAATTCCCTTAATCGATTCTTTTTCCTCTTTCTCTAATCCCTATACTTTTTTCGATCTCTCCAAATTCACCCCTATTCTCTTCATGATCTGAAGTTTTGTTCCAATTGAAGTTTGTCGGAGAAGCTTGGTTTAGTAGTTATTCAGGCATTTCTCAGAGTTATGTTCATATTGTCATGAAATTAGGTGTTTCCTTTCTCGTATAATGTTATATTTGTTCGTAATGTTACTATGATATAGTAAGTTTACAATTTTCTTTGTCATTCAGCTATAATGATATCATGTTCATATTTACATACTGTCATGTGTGTTTAGTTTAATTATTCTTTGTTCTATCATTCCATTTAGGTAGGAGATGAGTTAGTTTACTTTGATTACTTTAATATGGTATCATGGTGGGGTGTTAGATTTAAGTAGTGGACAACCAATATATAATGGTGGGGAAGTTACAAAAATTTTAGATGTTGATGTGGATATGATGTCCTATTTTGAATTAAGAGGCTACATCAAAGAATTGAGATACACCACAACTTGCACTTTTAGTATTAACCCCCCTGACAATGGCATTTTGGAAGATATAGATAATGATATGGATATTTTAGACCTGTGTTGTTCTTTGGAAGATGGAGATATATGTGAAACACTTGATTGATGAAACACTTGTGGAACTCGACCTTATTTTATTAGAAAATGTTAGTCATGAGAATAGGGAGGAACCTGGCTCAACATGCAATATAGGGGATGAACAAAATGGTGGTACAAACATTGTGGTTGGTGATGAGACTTTATCAGGTGAGTACCCTTTTGCTACAACACCTCAAACTACAGATGTTGCTGCTACCAGAGTCTCTTCTACCACAACACCAATCAATACTACAAATACTTCTACTACAAATCCTTCTACTATAGATCTTGCTACTACAGAACTTGTTACTGCAGATCCAACTACTGTGGATCCTAATGATATAGATATAAGTCAGTTGGATCCGATTTAGTGGAAGAAGATGGTTCTGATTACTTAACTGAAGATAGTGTTGAGACGGGAGGTGAATTAGTAGGAGATGACGATGAGGATTATGGTATTGATGTGCATGAGGACGTTAGGGAGTTGAGGGCTGAAAAGATTATTAATAATATTATATGCTAAAGTGCCGTTTCCAATTCGATTGTTTCATTTCTGCCTAAATACACATTATGGTGCATTATTTACTCTTTGTCAGTTGATGACTATTGATGCCATATTAATTCTCATTTTGGCTTAATTGTCATTCTTCATTGTGATGAACGTTGCTGAGAACGTTTGAGTGCATGTGGCTGTCCATTTTGTGTTTTTTTCTGGTAGAACATGTAATGGTAAACTATGACCATTATTTCTCCATTATCTCATTCTTTATTCCTGTTTGTTGCTATGTTTTAGGACTGCATCCTTTTATTTATTTACTGCAGTAAGTTAGCTTTAGTTTTCCTCAAATAACTTCTTTACCTAGTCTTTAGGAGTTTGTTTATCTTCAGCAGATGTGTTGCTGATTTTTAGGACCATGAAGTTAGTTCTTTATTATAAGTGTAGGTCTTAGGCAGTGAGAAAAGATTGCATTATCAAATAAATTTATCTCTTCTTTCTTGTTCTTCATTGCTTTATAGTTCTAATCTTTCATTATTCTTTAGTTCTCCTTTGTTCTTTTTTTGGGTTTCCACTTTAATTAACTACAATTGGTATCAAATCATTTTATTCTTGAGGGACTTGTGTGTGTTCATTAATCTGTTTTAGTGAATTCCATGGACGGAGAAGCAAGTTTTTCTTCAATGGTACCACCAGCTTTTAATGGAGAAAGTTATCAGATCTGGGCAGTCAGAATGCAGACATATCTAGAAGCTTTGGATCTCTGGGAAGCTGTAGAAGAAGATTACAAGATTGTTCCCTTACCAAACAATCCCACAATTGCGCAGATTAAAAATCACAAGGAAAGAAAAACCATGAAATCAAAGGCAAAAGCATGCTTGTATACAATAGTTTCATCCACCATCTTTACTCGTATTATGTCCCTGAAGTTAGCAAAAGAGGTATGTGATTATCTCAAGACTGAGTATGAAGGAGATGAAAGAATTCGAGGGATGCAAGTGCTAAATTTAGTACGTGAGTTTGAGCTGCAAAGGATGAAGGAAAGTGAAACCATAAAGGAGTATTCTGACCGACTTCTTAATATAGAAAATTGAGTTAGATTGTTAGGTTCCACTTTTAACGATTCAAGGATTGTTGAGAAAATCCTTGTAACAGTACCTGAAAAATTTGAGGTTACTGTTACAACCTTAGAAAATACTAAGGACTTGTCCAAAATTACAGTAGCAGAGCTCTTAAGTGCTTTTCAAGCACAAGAGCAATGACGTATAATGAGACAGGAAGGAGTTGTTGAAGGAGCCCTATTAGTTAAACATCAAGATGATGGAAGAAACAAGAAGAAGCAGAACAAGAAGATACAAGGACAAAATAGTGAGAATTTTGCTAAAAGCAAGAAGGCTAGCTATCCTCCTTGTCGGTATTGTGAAAAAAAAGGTCACCCTCCTTTCAAATGTTGGAGGAAACCTAATGCAAAATGCAGCAAGTGCAATCAACAGGGTCATGAAGCTGTAATTTGTAAAGCCAAAATTCAGTTGTCTGAAGTTGAAGCTCAAGTTGCTGATCGAGAAGAAGATCACCTTTTTGTTGCAATTTGTTTCACAAGCCTAGATTCAAGTGAAAATTGGTTAATTGAGAGTGGTTGCTCTAACCACATGACATCTGATAAGATGTTGTTCAAAGAATTGTGGAACACTGAGACAAAGAAAGTTAGAATTGGAAATGGTGAGTGTTTTGCTATGAAAGGCAAGGGCGCCATAGCCATTACCAGTGGCTCTAGAACTAAGCTTATCGCAAATGTTTATGTTCCAGACCTTGATCGAAACCTTCTCAGTGTTGGTCTATTAATGGAGAATAGATTCAATCTGTTCTTCAAAAACAAAACTTGTGTGATAGCAGATCCACCAGGTGATGAGATATTCAAGGTCAAAATGGAGGGGAGGTGTTTCCCGTTCAATCCTTTGGAAGAAGAACAGACGGCTTTTCTTATGACATACAACTCTACAGAAGTTTGGCATAAAAGAATGGGTCATTTTCATCATCAAGGTATGATGTTCTTGCAAAGAAAGGATCTTGTGAATGATCTACCAAGATTGCAGAATCGGTGGACAGATTGCCAAGCTTGTTTACTTGGAAAGATGAACAGGCAGCCCTTTCCCAAAACAACTTGGAGAGCATAAAAAAAGCTTCAGCTCATTCATACAGACCTGTGTGGACCTCATAGAACACCATCTTTAAATGGTAGTCTTTACTAAATTGTATTTATTGATGATCTAACAAGACTGACCTGGATTTGTTTCTTAAAATTCAAGTCTGAGGTAGCTGATGTGTTTTGGAATTTTAAGGCAAAAGTGGAAAATCAAAGTGGCTGCAAAATTCAGACTTTAAGGTCTGATAGTGGGAAGGAGTACACTTCAAATCAGTTCAAATTACTCTGTGACAAAGCTGGTATAGAACATCAGCTAACAATCCCTTATACTCCACAACAAAATGGAGTTAGTGAGTGGAAAACTAGAACTATAATGGAGATGACTAGGTGCATGCTACATGAGAAACATCTACCAAAAAGGTTCTGGGCGGAGGCTGCCAACACTGCTGTTTTTTTTTGCAAAACAGACTTCCTTCTAGATCTGTAAAGGATAAAACATCATATGAAGCATGGTATGGTCATAAACCCTCATTGCAATTTCTCAGAATTTTTGGCTGCTTGTGTTTCTCTTATGTACCACAGGTTAAAAAGAGATAAGCTTGACAAGAAGGCAGTTCCTGGCATCTCTATAGGCTATAGTGTTTTCTCCAAAGCATATAAGGTCTATGAACCTCAAACAGAGAAAATTGTCATAAGTAGAGATGTCCACTTCATTGAGGACTAGCACTGGAATTGGGAGAAGCCTGAAAACAATCCACCAGTTGATAGTCTATTAGATCCAAAAGATCTAGTAGATGATCCTCCTGTTAGAGGCACGCAGTTGATCTCTGATATCTATCAGAGATGCAATACTGCAATTTGTGAGCCCGCAAGCTATGAGGAAGAAGAAGGGGATGACAAATGGGTGGCAACAATGAAGGAGGAGATGATGATGATCGAAAAAAATCAGATCTGGGTGCTTGTTGAGAAACCTCTAGACAAAAAGATTATTGGTGTAAAATGGGTCTTCAGGACAAAGCTAAATGCTAATGGTTCCATTAACAAACACAAAGCGAGGCTTGTAGTGAAAGGTTACACTCAGATCTTTGGAGTAGACTACTCAGAAACTTTCGCACCAGTTGCTCAACTTGACACAATCAGATTGCTACTAGCCATTGCAGCGGAAAAAGGTTGGAGAGTTTATCAACTTGATATTAAGTCGGCCTTTCTCAATGGTCTTCTCTAGGAGGAGATTTATGTTGAGCAACCAGATGGCTATGTTGTCAAGGGGCAAGAAAATAAGGTTTATTTGCTAAAGAAAGCTCTCTATGGTTTAAAGAAAGCACCAAGAGCTTGGTATAGCAAGATTGGCGATCATTTGCTCAGTTTAGGCTTCAAGAAGAGCCTATCTGAGTTTACACTTTATATTAAGTGTTCAGGTGCAGACATACTTATTATTTCTTTGTATGTTGATGATCTCTTTGTCACAGGAAGTAAGGTTTGCCTAATTGTGGACTTCAAGTTGGAAATGATGAAGGTCTTTGAAATGACAGACCTTGGTCTGATGGCGTACTTTCTTGGAGTGGAGATCAAACAAAATGAAGACAATGTGTTCATTTGCCAGAAAAAATATGCTCAAGAAATCCTCAAAAAGTTTCATATGGAAGACTGCAAAGTTATGAGTACTCCAATGAACCAAAAGGAATTTTTTTCCAAAGATGATGGAACTGAAAAGGTGGATGAGGCATATTATAGAAGTCTTATTGGCTGCTTGATGTATTTGACTGCAACTAGGCCAGTGAGTTTTTTGTCTCGGTTCATGCATTGTGCAAGTGATTTACACTTGAGAGCAGCTAAGATACATTAAGGGAACTATGAACTATGGTGTTAAGTTTCACAAAAGTCAGAAGTTTAGACTTAACAGATTCTCCGATAGTGATTGGGGTGGTGCACCTGATATGAAGAGTACTTCAGGTTTCTGTTTCAATCTTGGGTCATGAGCTTTCTTTTGGTATTCCAAGAAACAAGATATAGTAGCACAATCAACAGCCGAGGCAGAATTTATTGTTGCAACAGCAGCTGTGAATCAAGCACTATGGTTGAGGAAAATTATGTGTGATCTGAATATGGAGCAAAAAGAAGGGATGAGGTTTTTATTGATAACCAAGCTGCAATTTCTATTGCTAATAATCCAGTTTTTCATGCAAAAATGAAGCATTTCAATATTAAGTTGTTTTTATTAAGAGACATGCAGAAACATGGAGATGTGAAGCTTCTTTACTGCAAGAGTGATGAGTAGGTTGCTGACATTTTCACCAAGCCCCTTTCCCTCGGCAAGTTTGAGTTTTTCAGAGAAAAACTAGGAATCAGCAGTTCCTAAACCAATGAGGAGTGTTAGTTGCTATGTTTTAGGACTGCAGCCTTTCATTTATTTACTGCAGTAAGTTAGCTTTTGTTTTCCTCAAATAACTTCTTTACCTAGTCTCTAGGAGTTTGTTTATCTTCAGCAGATGTGTTGCTGATTTTTAGGACCATGAAGTTAGTTCTTTAGTATAAGTGTAAGTCTTAGGCAATGAGAAAAGATTGCATTATCAAATAAAGTTATCTCTTCTTTCTTGTTCTTCATTGCTTTATAGTTCTAATCTTTCATTATTCTTTAGTTCTCCTTTGTTCTTTTTCTGGGTTTCCACTTTAATTAACTACAATTCCCATTATTCTTTTTAACCTATGTAACCCTAGACCATTTATCTTCACTATTTACTACCCCATTATCTTCCTATTCATTGCTAGGAAGACTTACTCAACTATAAATAGTGGTGGTCTTATTTTATTTTAGAATATAAGAAATTATGGAGTGCATAAAGTTTATCAAAAAGAGAGTTATTATTAGTTGAAGGGCTAGGTGTTCTTTTTGTGGAGCTTTGGACTCAACTCTTGTCCAGAGTTTGTTGAGTTACACTTTGTGATTAGGTTGTTATATCCCGAAGGGGACAAGTCAAGAACTACTGTTGGACCAGTGAAAAACATTAGTTGCAGTGGTCTTGAAACTCCTTAAAGAGAGAGATATCCGTGCCTCAGTCTGAAGAGTTTTATTTCTTCATTTTTATTTTCAATTGTAATCTTGTAATTTTGTAATTTTTCTCTAACACTTTTTCATAAAATGATGGGGGTTCACTTGTTAATCTTTTTTTAAGAATAATGAATTAAATTAGTGAATATGGACTCATATTTTCACGTTTAAACTTTTAAATACATTTTTTTCCTTTTATATTTAACTAGGTAAATTTCTCGTGCTTTGCACGGGATTGAACTATTTTATTAAGCTTACATATGATCTTTCGGTAATATCCGTATTTTTTATACATACACTACATTGTCAAGAATATTTTATCTTAAGGCAAAGCGTTCCTCCGAAACCTTAAAGTGCTACATTTTTTTAATTCCATTTTTGTTGCACAAAAGTTATGAGTCATAGAGAGATTTTAAGTATAAGAAAGAAAGAAGTCTAAGAAAATCTCCATGAAATAATTGGTCAGAAGTAACGAAATTTTGTCTAAATTTCAGGAAGTCATAAAGAACAACATCAACTGTTAAAGAAGAAACCAAAAAGCCTCGAACAATAACACTCTCAAGTAAAGTGGAACATCACGTCCATACAGAAACATAATTAACTAAATTCAAACAGAGGACCTTCGGCTCCTTTCGTATGACCTTCCATCAATCTCTTTTTTATTATAGTATGTCGTATCATGTATATGTCAAAAATGACCCTAAAATTGTTAATATCATAAACGTTTTTCCTCATTGTATTAGAATAGTCATTACTATTGCTTAGGTTTCATATCACAGTCCCCAACTTATTTGGAATTGAACCATAGTGATTGTTATGGTTATAGTATGCAGTTACAAAGAATTAATGCAATGATCAACCAAGAAGTACATGGAATCTGAATGGAACTGTTCACAACTGCATATTCTAAACCAAAATTTTGGTACACGACATATTAAAACCTCACAGCATAATTTTGTAAGCACTTGAACTCACAAATATCCACAAATAATAATAAAGACGACCTTACTTTCATCAAGAAGAAAAAGGCATGTTGCTTAATATATTTTTCAAAAAGATAGTCTACTGGGATGTATCCAAGTTTACAGTTCACAAATTAATTGAAAGAAGTCAAAAGAAAGAGTAATCACTACAATGAAAATGATCTTTAACGACAACTAATAGCTTAACTGCCGTTAAATATGTGTTTTCAGAGGTAATTAGTACTCTCTATAAATGTCCCTAAAATCTATAGCGACATTGAACCTAATGACAATTAATTATTAACGGTAAATGTTCTAACACGTTTCGTTAATGTGCATATTTATTGTCGATAAAAAATATATTTTTTATAGTGTATTTTGGGCATCTATTAGTTTCAAGAAAACTTGATCTCTTATTATGCCCAAAAAGAAGAGAGGAAGAAATATGACAATTAGTCAACTTACGATAAAAGTAGTTGACTGATTGTCTCTATACTTGTAACACCTCAGATTCAAAAAGACAGAAAATTCAGCCTTTTTAGAAATTTGGTGCCATTTTGACGGAGGCCATCCATGGCTCGTGGAATGACCCACGGACCGTAGGTAGTGGTCGTGGGTTGGCCAGTTAGTTTTCTTAAATATCGAGTTTCAATAATTTTTTCAACGGTGTAACCAGGACAGTCCATCGTTCAATGCACAAATCGTAGATAGGCTCCGTGGGTGAATCCCAGACTTGGAGGAAATTCATGATCAAAAGGTCAAGATCCACGGCCAAGATCAACGGACCGTCAATTGGACCACGGTCTGTCGATCCAGGGCCTCAGGACCAAGTCTTTGATCCAAATGAAGCCCCAACAGGACGGTCCGTGGTTCGACCTACGAGCCGTCAGTCAGGCCGTCGTTTGGATCGGCCGTTATTAGTTTCAGAGGTTTTTGGGTCTTTTCCTAATTAGTCTAGCCTAATACTATGTCATTTTATCATTCACCGAAACCCCTATATAAATGTTTTAACCACAAAATTTCCCAATTGAAAATCATTTCTCTCAAATTTACAAAAGAAGAACTAGTCTTCCTCTCAAATATTACTCTCTCTAGAAAACTTGAAGAAGGGAGCAACCTAGGGTTTCAAGGCAAGTCTCCAATTCCACCATTGAAGGCAAGCTTTTAACATTGAGGTATGATAGTTTTCATCCATGGATTCCTTCCATTCATGGAGTTCCCAAATTCTCCTATTTTCAAAGTTAGAAATCCCCAATCGAGCTAGGATTTTCCTTCTATACTATGGGTTCTCTTGACTATTGATTTAATTGATTGAATTATGATCTCCTGTGCATGAATTGATGAAATTCTATGGTTTTATGATGATTCCCCATGAACCCATGTAGTTCCCATATTTTCCAAATTATGATGATATGTTGTGGGTTTTGGATTATGAATAAAGATTTTATGAAATTAAGCATGCTCTTATGAAATGTAAATGTTTTAAGGATTCTTTGAGAGTGAAGTATCAATGATAATGTTGTTGTTGTGTTGTTGAAAATATTTTCTCATATACATATGAAAGTATGATTGTGAAAGGTTTTCTCACATAGTAAGGGTTATAAGGTTAAAAGGTCTTCTCACCTAAATGAATCAAAGTTAAGGAGCTATCCTAATGAAACCTAGCTAGGATTGGTTATTGAATGATACATTTCCATGGATGACTTATGACCTAGCTTGGATTGGCAAGATGATGTGCCCTTCCATGAATAATGAGAACAAGTAAGAAAATGACTATTCCGTGGGATTTATGCTTAGCACCAAAAGGATATTGAGATGGAAGCTCTCCCATGAGTTGAGGCCGGATTTCTAGAAGTAATATCCTTATCCCTTACCTATGTTCCCCCATAGGATGATTGTTTAGATAGACATTAGCTAGTGGATCCACCGAAGTTAGAAGTTCATGGTCCTTACCTTGGCAAGTAGGACAACCCTTTTCTGTGTGGGAGACATCGGGGGATCATGTTATAGCTCACATGGTCTTTATGTACGTTAAGGCTAATTCCCACAATAATAATGAACTAAGGTTACTTCAAGAAGTATCTCACATTAGTTCAAAGATTTTAAAGATGTTAGGTTGCATTGACCATGTTTTATGACCTATGTCTTCTAACCTTTTTTTATAATCATGTTTCATCTTGGTCATTGCACGTCATGGAAATGTTCCCTTTAAGCATGAATTAAATGTTTTTATGCATGACTATCATACTTGGTACATACTTTGTACTAACGCATACCCTTGCCTATATTTTCCCAAATATAGGGTCTGACATACAGGGTTCTCAGTTTCGTGGCTAGAGGTTGATTTGAGGGATTCCGAGCTTTGGTGAGTC
>JAJOOR010019368.1:0-10097 GCA_036250505.1 Solanum acaule | reverse complement strand
AACTTCTCAGGCTCAGGCCAAACATTTGGATCTCTTTGAGCTGCATAACAATTTACCATGACTCGGGATCCCTTTTGTATGTGGAAACCGTCGACTACACAATCTTCCATAGACTCATGATAAAATAGTGGCACTACAGGATGCAGCCTCAGGCCCTCTTTTACAACCATGTTTAAGTAGTTCAAATTTTCCAGGTCGGATTCTTCAACCATTCTTTCAAGGCCTACCACTTCTTGCAACTCCTTTTGGAGTTTCTTCATCACTTGGGGATGTCTAAGAAGTTCTGTCAGTATCCATTCCGTTGATGATGCTGTAGTATCCATTGCAGCTATAAGCATGTCCTGTATAGTAAAAAGGAAACAGAGGAATAAATTAGTAGTACAAACCATTTCATTCTCAAGGATTGTGGTATATATGACAAAATGGGATGAAAGTACATACAAAGAGGATAGCTTTTATGTGACGACGGTCAAACTGAAATTCCGCTTCTCCAGATTGCATTATGTCCATCATGGTGTCCACAAAGTCCTTGGTTTGCTTCTGGTCATGTGAATGAACATGTTCATCAATAATCTTCTCAAGGAACTCATCAAACACCTTCGAAAGATCCTTGAGCTTGCGAGTGAGACCCTGGAGATCAATAGCACCAAGGAAGGGGAAAAAATCACCAAGATTTGGCGTTGCTGCTAAATGCACAACATCTTGAACAACAGATTTGAATCCCCTCTTGTCCAAGTCCTCATCCATGTACTTCTTTCCAAACACCATTAAACAAGTCAAGTTAGCATTCAAGGACGTAATCTTTGCACTAAGATCAACAGCTACACGATCATGAGCTTCCTTTTTAAGCGACTCAATAAGAAGTTCAACTTCTTGTTTTCTCATGGATTGAAATGAATTGATCTTGTTATTGCTCAAAAGGTGCACAGTGCACAATTTGCGCATGTTACGCCAATATACACCATACTTTGCAAATATCAAATTCTTCTGTCCATAAGACAAATATTGAGATGCCTCATGATGAGGCCTACTAGCAAATATGTGATCATATGTCTTGAGGACCTTTTCGGCTGCATCAGCAGACGAGGCAATGATTGTAGGTACTAGTCCCAATCGGACATACATAATAGGACCATGTTTGTTGGCTAGTTTTTGTAAATCTTGGTGTGGATTTTTGCCTAACAAATGAAGATGTCCTAAAATAGGAAGCCCTTTTGGACCTGGAGGAAACTTTTTCCTCTTGTGAATGTTTATCAGCTCATACAAGGCATATGTAAATAGAGAAAACACTAGAGCTATCCATATCAAAGTCATTGAGGGGAAGAGCAGAGCAGAGTAGTAATAGATGAGTTAAGGATGTCATCACCAAGTATATAAGCAATGTTCCTAGAATTGATATGCAGTGTATTAAGTCAAATTACTCATAGATGAGCTCAGAAGTCAATTAATACTCAACCAATCTGATAAGTCTGGGAATGGGACAAATGACTATGCACACATTTTAGGCCAAACACATATGCATCCAGGCACTCCAATTCAACCTTGTTCCATTTTAACCCTTCAACTCCAATTTTTATGTTCCATTTTGGCACTTCTAAGTGATGTGGCAGAGAGTGTGCATCACACATTCTCTAAAAGAGTGAAAGACAAAAAAAAAGTATTTTTTTAAAAAATAATAGAAGATTACCCTTCAACTCTATTTCTTTTATGTACCATTTAACACAAAATACTAATTTTATGATTTCTTTATTTCTATATATGTTATTCAACTGCAATTTTGCATTTTAAAAATCGACGATCATCCGTTAATTATTGTAAAAAATTAAAACTGACGGATTATCATTGTTTTTTTAATAAAAAAAGTAACAATTTCTTTTTAAGAGTTTTCCTATATTTTTGCGTGAAAAATAACCGAAGAAAGTGCATCGATTTCTTTCTTAAAAAAATCAATGACAACCCAGCGAAGTCTATCGAGTTTCAACATTCTTTGGTAGTGTTATTAATTAGCAATGAACATGAGTTTTTTTTTACTCGTATTTAATTACTTGAATGAAAAATTAGAAAGCTGATATTTGAGTTAATCCAAGTAGACTAGATATGAAAAAAAATATATGTGATGTTATTTAAATTAACTAATTGTTAATTTGACCGCCCTTTTATCTTAAAAGAATATTAAAGATCATTGAATCATTTCTGAATAACAATAATATAATACATGCGTCATTTTAACTTGAACATTTATGTCTTCCAACTCCATGTGTACAAGTAGATATTTAAATTTGTATAAAATTAAACACGTAAATATATGTGTCCTATACATCGTCCTACGTGGCAATTCGCATTCTACGTGTATTATGTCATGTAGGATACGTGTGTCCACTTGTTCAACTTTATAAAAGTTTAAGAGTCCGATTGTGCATACTCAAAGTTGGTGGGCATAAATGTCAACTGAAACCAAATTAAAAGACACATTTATGTATGACATAATTCATAAAAGTACCCTTTAACTTAGCCTCATTTTACATTTATGTCGTCCAACTTTGGGTGTACATAAATAAGCACTTAAACTTGTATAAAATTAAACAAGTAGATGCATGAGTCATATGTGACATACACCATGTAGGACTCAAATTGTCACGTAAGATGTCATGTAAGGCGCATATGTTTATTTGTTCAACTTTATACAAATTTAAATGTCTACTTGTGCATACCCAAAGTTGGAAGGCATAAATGTAAACTAGGACCAAGTTAAATAACATATTTATGTATTATGCTGTTATGTATTTTGCCTTTCTGAATTGGTGAATATTTTAATTGATAACTATTTATTATTTACAAAATTGCAACTATACACATAGAGAGTGTAATTTTTTACACTAACAATTTAACAGTTCATATGTGTTACGAACAGAGAGTACGTCCTAGTCGTAACTCATAATATGATGCTTAGAGTCACAAGTGATCACGAGCTAACCCTTGATATTGACATAAGTCATAATCAACTAAATATATACATGTATAAGAGCTTAAATGAGTGAATGGAAGCATAATTATGGAATAAGTTGGTTCAATACATTACTGAACAAAGTTTGATGAGTTTTTGGCTAAAATCATCCCTTAAGTATAACCCAAACATCCTTATGATATAATAATGAACAAAAAACATCCTTTAACTATCCCAAACTTAGCAATAGCCATCTTCTGTTAATAAAAATTTGGGCCTCTTCTTTAACGCTTTTGTGCAGGAAAATAATGTGCTCCAATGGAAATAGCTATGAACTTTATACAATTAATCATACTATAGTATAGATGGGCCTTAGAAAACAACGTAAAAGTCAACTCCATAATCTTTCTCTTCTTTCTTGTTCCAACTGTATTTCTATAGTTGACAAGGTGAGAAAGATGTTAGTTTTATTTTCATCTTCTTTCCCTTCTTGAAAGAATTATTGTATTTGCGAAAGACAAGTATAAATAATCATGATCAGAATCGGCTATGACAATGTAAAATGCCCCTTACCTATTTGATAAAATGTCCGAAAGAAATTGCAGGTATATTGTGTATGAATGTCCAAGTCTCATTGCCTTTTAAAGTAAATTTAACAACTTCAGGAATTGTATTCAGACGACTATTTCTGAAAATCACATGTTAATGTGAAAATTGAGTGAAGTGTTACGTTCTTGCTAAAATATTTGTATTCTTTGCTATTCTATTCTTTATGAATTCGTTAACAACTACTTTCTCTGTCCCAATTTATAATTTATGTGACTTACTTTCATTTTTAGTCAGTTCCAAAAAGAATGACACATTTCTATATTAAGTACTCCCTCTGTCCCAATTTATATGACTTACTTTCCTTTTTAGTTAGTTCCAAAAAGAATGATACATTTCTATATTAAATAATAATTTAACAATAAAATGTCTATTTTGCCGTTAATTAAATGATTTATAACCACACAAATTTCTATAATTTATTTTGGACCACAAGTTTTAAAAGTCTTTTCTACTTTCTTAAACTCCGTGCTGAGTCAAACTACCTTACATGAAATGAGATGGAGGGAGTAACAATTTGACTGTAAAATGTCTATTTTACCCTTAATGAAATGATTTACAACCACACAAATTTCTATCATCATTAATTTTGGATTACAAATTTTAAAAATCTTCCTTTTTTTCTTAAACTCCGTATCGAGTTAAACTACCTCACATAAAATGGAATGGAGGGAGTAACTAAGAGGCCTTTTTTTTTAATTATAGAATCGTGATCATGACTAATGGGCGCGAGGTTCAACAGAAAGCCGACTCGTGTTCGTCTTTTCTCTGTTGCTGCTCCCTTCTCCATACTCCTTGTCTCCATTCAGTCCTTTTTCTTCACTGCTAGTTGGATTCTCATTAATTTCAGCCGAGAGGAAATTGGATCCGTTAGTTTTTTAACACATGTTAACACATGGATGGTTATTGTTTTATTTAACATAAATATGCAATATTCCTAGAATTGATATGCAGTGTATTAAGTCAAATTACTCATCGATGAGCTCAGAAGTCAATTAATACTCAACCAATCTGATAAGTCTGGGAATGGGACAAATGACTATACACACATTTTAATATCAGCAGCTCATGTTATATCTCTTGTTTTCTGTTTATTTTCCAAGAAAAATATATATACTTGTCATTCACTTAAACATTATGGTTGAAATCTTTGAATCTACATTATTGTTAAAGTAAAAAATAAAAAAAAAACAAATCTGACCGCCCTTTTATCTTAAAAGAATATTAAAGATCAGTGAATCATTTCTGAATAACAATAATATAATACATGTGTCATTTTAACTTGATCTCACTGACATTTATGTCTTCCAACTCAGAGTGTGCACAACTAGACACTTTTACTTGTATAAAGTTGAACAAGTAAACATATGTGTCCTATGTAGCGTACTATATGACAATTCACATCCTACGTTTATTATGTCATATAGGATACGTGTGTCCACTTGTTCAATTTTATAAATGTTTAAGAGTCAGATTATGCATACTCAAAGTTGGTGGGCATAAATGTCAACTGAAGTCAAATTAAAAGACACATTTATGTATGGCATAATTCATAAAAGTACCCTTTAATTTAGCCTCATTTTACATTTATGTCGTCCAACTTTGGGTGTACATAAATAAGGACTTAAACTTATATAAAATTGAACAAGTAGACACATGAGTCATATGGATACACCATGTAGGACTCAAATTGTCACATAGGATGCCATGTAAGACGTATATGTCTATTTGTTAAACTTTATACAAGTTTAAGTGTCTACTTGTGCATACCCAAAGTTGAAAGACATAAATGTAAGCTATGGTCAAGTTAAATGACATATTTATGTATTATGTCTTTCTGAATTGGTGAATATTTTAATTGATAATTATTTATTATTTACGAAATTGCGACTATACACATAGAGAGTGTAATTTTTTACACTATCAAGACAATTTAACAGTTCATATGTGTTATGATCAGAGAATACATCCTAATCATAACTCATAATATGGTGCTTAGAGTCACAAGTGATCACGAGCTAACCCTTAATATTGACATAAGTCATAACCAACTAAATAAATACATGAATAAAAGCTTAAATGAGTGAGTGGAAGCATAATTATGTAATAAGTTGGTTCAATACATTATTGAACAAAGTTTGGTTTACAATAATGATAATCTATAAAGAAACTGAAACTAATTAAGTAGATTGAATACATCAACTCTAACTGAGTGTCTATGAAGCCTATAGTAATACTGACTACAGGTAGTCAAGACATGACCCCCTATTACCCTTAATAAATACATATGAAAAGAAATAAGATACTAGAATTACAGATTGACTTGAGTCCTCAAACAAAGAGAACTTATTACCTGCTGGTTGTAAGCTGTGATATGCATGACTAGGATCATAATAGAAGCATCTGAATCTACATCACATGAATAATATAGCCAACAAATCAAATATGTGATTAGTACTTTGAATGTATTGAGTATGTGAGATATGCATGATAATATGTGAAGCTCAACATGAAGAATCCGAGATGCTAACTGAATACGAAACTATACATATAATTTAATGCAATGATCAAGTAGTAAAGCAAGCAACTAATAAATATTGACTGAAGTAACTGAATACAAGGTCATGCAATATTTGAGATTAAATTATGGAAGGTAGTATTAACCGACATATAACAATGTGACCTAAACATGGAGTTGAATGTATATTCCCCATCGAAAAGGGTCAAACATACCTTGACAAGAGGGAAATGTTGATCTGATCTGATGTAGTACCATTAAGCTTATAAAATGTGTCCATTGGGGCTAAAAAAACTTATGGTGACACATAATTTTGAGACTTGGGTATACTAGCCCTAGTTCAATTTGATGCTAAGTACTACTTCCAACTGAACATAATTGATAGCTTCTGAGAATGTTTTTCATAATCATGGATGTCATACTTGACTGTCATACTACTAGTGAACTTTGCTTGTTTAACAAAACGGATCCACGATCATTAATGGCATTCCGGATACCATACTAATGAGGAACTTTTCGGAAAATGTTCAAAAAGTATTGATGACATATCTAGATGTCATGCATGTCATATATCTTAATGTTATGAGCCGAAGCTCCTGAATACTAAAACCTAGTAGTGGAGTAATAGATGCTTTATCTGAAGGCATCTTATGCATGTTGAATTGAAAAGCTGAATGTAAAACAAATCATGAAAATTTATGTATTCTGATTAAGACATGCAGTTTAAAAGATATAAGTCTAAAAGACATGAAATTTACTTGTCCTGAGGATTCTTGAAAATATACTTAAGAAAATATACTGAAATTTATGGAAAACCATATATTTGTAGACTATCCGTGAGAAGAAATTGAAATTGAAATTGAAATTCATGTTGATCATAAGAAACCTAGATTTCTATAGATTTCAAATAATTGAAATATAGAGTTCTCTTTGAAATTAATGGGTGAAACAAACATATTGATAAAATCTCGCATACCTGAATTTCACGAATTCTTAGAGAAACATTTTGGGCTTAGAACCTTATAACTTGAATTTGAGATATCCTTCTATAGAGTTCTTCGAGATGAAGTTTGTGAAGAATCTTGAAGAGAATATTTAACTTGGAAAAATCTCTTTCTTGACATTTTTGAGTTTTGGGAGAAGAAGAATTAGGGAATGCGGGTTTTGATTCATGTATAAGGATGTTATTGGTTATAACATGAAGTTGGGGAAGTTAATAATGGGTAAAAGGGAAAGTATACCCTTCTTGGAACATAAGAAGACCTGCAAAATCAAAGAAAACGACTTTTTAGTGAATTTTGTTGGCCAAATCGAGTTCATAATGACTATCATAGTTATTTTGAGTTCTCAACGTATTTTTCTTGTTATGACCCTTTTCTTTAATATTGTATTTCTTGTTTTGACCCTTTTCTTTGCTTTTGTAATGACTATCATAGTTGTTTTTGGTGATGGTACTATTATTTGTGAGGGAAGTATCTGTCATTTTCTCTGTATTTTGTGTTCATCTGGAATGTGTTTATAAGTTTCTTTATAAGAGGATTTATTGTAATTTACTACTTCCATTGTCCCAATTTAATTTTAGTTATCAATTTGGGTATAACTTTTTGAATTTTTATAAAATTTAGATATTTAAAAATTATTTAAGAAGTACTATATGTCCACATAGCTAATGAATCCAAATATATATTAAAAAAAAGAGAGAAAATTATAGTCAAAGAAAAATCATTTGACTCTCCAAACAGTAACACCTTCACATAAATGGGATAGAGGAAGTATCTTTTAATTCACGGAAAATGCTCAAAATTACCCTCGAACTATTCGAAATAGCTCATATCTACCCTTTATTTATATTTGGGATCAAAACTACCCTTGCCGTCTATGTTTTGGACCACAAATATCCTTAAAACGTTATCTTGTCATATGTGCTGACATGGCAGTCCACCTAGGCAATTCAACAAGGCAAAAATCATTTCCTCTCTATTATGTTGATCTTGTTATAGAACTTAAGAACAAAAGAACAATATAAAGATGAAAACAAGAAGAATATAAGACAAGATATATAGAAGATGAAAACAATAGAAATATAGAGACAAGATATGAGAGTATTTCTTATTCTTCAAAATATTCAAGTCTATACAATATGAACCCTTATGCCTCTATTTATAGTGTAACATAGAGGCATACAAAAGGTTAGTCATAAACATGACATTAACATGAATATAATGGGGGAGGTTATGAAAGTGAAAAGTTACAAGAATAATGGTTATAAAGGTGGAAGTTATGGAGGTTATCATTATCTTCATAATGGAGGAAAGTAACGAAGTAACTTCTTGATGTAGTGGACATCCACAATATATTATTTTATAACACTCCCCCTTGGATGTCCATAGATAATATGTCTCGTTAAAACCTTACTAGGAAAAACTCCCGTGGGAAAAAAATCCTAGTGAAGGAAAAAGAGTACACATATCTTTTAACACGCTTTGAATGTTGCCTCGTTAAAAACCTTACCAGGAAAATCCAATTGGGATAAAACCATGGTTAAGGAAAAGAGTACAACGTGTACTTTTCTCCCCCTGATAAAAACTTTACTTGATATCTCGGAAACAATGCATTCCAATCTTGTATCACAACTTCTCAAATATTGATGTTGGCAATCTTTAGTGAATAAGTTTACAAGATTATCACTTGAATGGATCTTTGAACGTCTATCTCACCATTTTGTTGAATATCATGTGTGAAAAAGACTTTGGTGAAATATGCTTTGTCCGATCTCCTTTGATTGTATCCTCCCTTCAATATTATTTTCGTATATGGTGGCTGGAATATCCTTTGCCAAAGGAAAATCACATATTTTCTGAATATGATAGATCATGATTCCAACCAAACACACTCCCGACTTACTTCATAGATCAATATTATTTTTGCATTGATTTGAAGAAATGGTTACCCATGTTTGATTCTTTCAACGACAAGATAATGTTGTGCCTTCATATGTAAATAAATAGTCCATTTGCGATCGAGTTTTATGCGGATCAAATAAATATTCCGCATCTACATAATCAAATCATTTATGTCTCAGAGGTTGATCATTTCAATTTTATTGAAGCTCATATTTTCTTCTCAAAGAAAATCACACATCTTCTATGTGTTGAGTCACTTGCTTTGTTAGTTTCTTGACATAACTTGAATGCTAATATGACAATCCTTTCACATAACTTTCGTTATGCATATCAAATAATCTTCCAGCAATATGTAAGTGCACCAATTGTACTAATACATGACATTTTAAATCATTTTCATGAGGTTGAAAAGATTATTTCTTTGTGTTAAGCAATCTCAAAACCATTGGGTGTTATACCCCATTTTAACTGGAAGTCCAAACGGTGTACAACATATTGGTGATTTCCAAACTATTAACTAATTTAAGAAGTCGCCATCTAATTGGTTATAGTGAATTAGGACACCTAAACATTTAACTAAGTTATACTAAAATTGACTCAAATTAAGGTCTACTAAACATGAAATTCTAGGTAAGGTTCTAGTTATCCTAAAGGGAAGGGGTTAAGCATCCTCTAAGATCCATTAAAAACGGTTACCGATCAAACTTAGGTTAATTAGAGAGAAAATAAAATAATCATTAAAAGTTAAGAGAAAATTAGTATTAATTAAACCATGACAAGTTAACCTTAAAAAAGTTAAAGTATAAAACCTTAAATATACTAACATTATAAAAATCCAAAAATGAAATAAGACACTTTTCTAACTTTTAGATGTTTTAAAAAATGTTTAAACTTGATTTTTTAATGAGGAAAAGAGTTTGAGAAATATGCATAATTTATTATTTTCAAAATAGGTGGCCAATTCAAATGCTTTTGTTTAAGAAAGAAAATATTTTCATGAAATTAAACTAACAAAGGAAATTTTGCATCTAAAGAGATCAAATACACATTTGCCTTGACAAAGAATAAAAAATCTCTAACCACTTGAAAGGCTTTTATTTCCAAATTTTGCCTACTCAAAATTCCC
>JAJOOR010019367.1:0-30089 GCA_036250505.1 Solanum acaule | reverse complement strand
TACTTTTAATAATCTGAATATAAATAAATACTTAGTTCAAAGCTATCTTTTTATTGTTTTTATTTTATTTCAATTTAAATCCCCCCATTTTTATATAATGACTATCGAGTTAAATATTTGCTATTGACAATATTCTTCCATATTCTCTGTGGGATCGACCCCGACTCATAGTTGGGTAAATATATTGCATACGATCGTTTATATTTCTTTTGAAGAAGTATATTTGAACGTTATTAGGATTTGGATTTATTGTTGTTAGACCTCTATTGATTTTAGAACCCGGTATGGTTATTATGAGTTTTTGGATGTCGTTTGGGATTGCTTGAAAGAAGTGGTACTTGAGGAATTAGTAGGGGTTTCCTCCCGGGGGAGATGGTGTACTTAGATAGAAAGGTTGTGGAGTGTCCCAATATCCTCATCTCTTTCTTCTACTCATACTCTAGCTTGAGACAAAGAGTTCCTCTTAGCTTGTATTATGTTATGGAGTCATGAGTGTTTTAGGTGTTTCCATGATTTCCATATGATATGCATGTTTTTGAGAAATTTATGTTTAGTAAGAAAAAAAATGAGTTTTAATGATTGACTTTCCTCATGTTGTTGTGCATTGAGTATGAGTATCCTAGTTGACTTCATGAGAGGAATTGATGAACATGCCTTATATGTATATGCTTTTCTTGAGTAGTTTGCATAATGGTTTCACGGATTGTATTGAATATGCTTTAAAGCTTGGAGAAGGTAGCTCCTCCTATGAATATGTGAAATGTTGAATTTCATGCATAATGGGTTGTTAGATGTAGTTCCTACTTTCTTGTGTTGCATTGATTATATTATGGATGGAGTTGAAGTTTCCTCCTTTGAATTGTGCATTATTTTGATGTTTCGTGCATGATGGGCTGCTAGTCTTGAGTCTTTACTTCTGTAAGGTGTCTAGATCGTCATTCGAGGACGATTGTTCCTAAGGGGGAGATAATGTAACACTCTAGAAACTAGTAGGCTAAACTCAGCTTGACGTAAGGGTTAGAGTCGTGGATGTAACTCCCCATACTTAAAATAAAAGAACGAAGAAATAAAGACCTGAGGATCGCCAAGTCCACTTGGTGAATCGCCGAAGAAACACACTTCGCCCTATGTTCCAGTATGCGAAGTTCTAAAGGAAGTGGATCAAAAGGCGATGAAAGGAGCAGTTGGCGGGTCACCGAATAGTTCCGCGAAGTAGTACTATACCGCCCAATGACCCAGAACGTGACGATGCTGAAGGCAAGCATGAAACGACAATGAAACTAAAGAAGGGTGAGTCGCCGAGTCAATCGGCGAACTCGACTAATGTCGTCGAACAATCCTCCGCAACAAAATCTATGAAATCTATAAATACTAGTAGAGCTGTAGACTTAGTGTGGAACAATTATTATCATTTTCACTTGGTGTGGAACTATTATTTTTTAGCATATATTTTTCTCTCAAGTTTGGAGAGGATTTTGTGCAGACTTGAAGAAAGGAGTTCATCTTTCCCAAGTTGGAAGTGGGTCTTCTCTATTCATCTCCCTTTGCTTAATTCAAGGTTTAATTTCTTATATCCATTTGATTTCATTATCATGTTAGGTGTAATTTCTTGTTTCTTGATGTGTGGCTAAAATCCCCCATTCTTGGGGTGTGATTTAGCAAATATGAGTTGATATTCTTATTAGGTCTTGCTTGCTGATAGGGTAGATATATTTTAATGGTAATTTCACCTAGTGGTTGTGGTTTAATCTAAAAGGTTTGTAGTTGCAAATACAAAGCCACCCATGTGTTTTCGGCTTGCCCGAGAGGGAGGTCGCGAAGCCAAAACCACTAGACTAATGGCCTGAAGGGTGGGTCGACATGAGGTTCAACCTGAGAGGGTGAGCCCTAGTCCCATATCCTAACACTTAGCTCGAAAGAGTGAGTGGGGTAAGGCGTAGGCTGGTCTTCATACGGCAAATGGGTGTCTAACATGAATGTATTTGAAACGGGGTAAGTTGCCTGAGAGGGAACTTATTTCCATTTAAAGCTTAGTCTAGTCACTATTATTTTGCAAATTTCCTATCGAAAATATGTACCCAACAATCTATCTCAACTTGTATTGCGGTCACATCCCAAGAACCTTTACCCATACTTAATTTTCTTGTTTATTTTGTTGTTTATTTACTTGTTACAAAACCCCTTGTTGATATTTGACAATTTTGTGTCACCCCTTTAATTTTCAATGTCTTTTATCGCCAATGTCTTTAACTACGACTAATTTGAATGAAATTCTAATTGGCTATTAATTCTCAAAACCGCTCCCTTGGGACACGACCCCAACCCTTGGTTGGGTTACTATATTATCGACGATCGTAGACACTCATATCATAGGATAGTGTCGTTGGTCACGAAAAGCATCAAAATGGCGGAACTACCGGGGAGTGGTGTTGTTTGAGAATATGTAGTTTACCAAAATTTCTACTCTTAGTTTTAGCTTACTAACTTTACTCATAGTTTTGCTTTTCTTTGAGCTTTGATTTTATGCAGACCTCCTGAAAATGGCTGAAATAAGTGGTGCTAAGTCAGCTGAGTCGAATCAAGAAGTCGAGGGTGACTTCATATTAGCTGCGTTGGTAGCTCAACTGAACAACTTGGCCACCAAAGTCTCAGAGGTGGAACACCAGTGCACAAGTTTAGGGAAGTACGTACCTCCTCATGAGCGGAGGAAGTCTAGAGGAAATGGACACAACCCTGTTGAGAATACACTGCAAATAATTCTCCAAAAGGTCAACGAGCAGGACCGGGTGATAAACGAGATACAGGAGAATGTTGAAGTGTTAAAACAAATGGTTGGTTCTCACTCTAGATCGATCCAGCTGATTAGGTCGCTCTTGAGTTTTGCAGTACCTCCAACGACTCAAATGACCTACTGGGGTTTTCTGGCAATGCTAGGGTCAATCCCAATATGCGAGATTGAGTAAGGACTTATGTTGTGCCACGACGTTAAATAAGGTGCTTCTTGAGAGGCAACCCAAGAATTTATTGCTTTAACCTGTTTTGTTCGAATAATTTGCGTGTTAGTGGTGCAGGCAAATGAGGGAAGGATAAAAAAATTGCAATTTGGCAAACTGAAGACCCAGTTGGAATCGCCGACCTGATCGGTGCATTCAATTTGGTCCGCCGTTGGGACCCTAAGACAAGGGATATCCAGTAAAACTTGGTGAGGTAAGAGTACATTAGGCAAATCGCTGATGCAATCAGCGATATGACTAACGTCGCCGAAAGGCTAGGAACTCGACGGTTAATATATGGCCAAACATTGCAAATTTTTTAAAAACCATTCAGTTTCCCTCGCTTTTATGCTTCACAAATTCACACAATCGTAGCATTTAAAAGATTATTGCTATCAACTAGTATTATAGTTGTTGATTGGTGCTTGGACTTAGGATTTCTAAGCATTTCGATCACTTGGTAATCGACATTAAAGGTTAGTCTCTAAAACCCTGAACTTATTCTTAGAATTTTGGACTCTTTTACAATAATTGTTTCATATTTATGTGTGTTGGGCCTCTCTGATAGGAATAGGTTGCTATGATGCTGTTTTAAGTTCGTAAACTTCTCTTAAACTGTTTACATGATTGAATGCCTTAGTGTTTGCACTTTGAATTGATTGATATCGATAGGGGTGTTGCATGTTAGTTTTAGGTTGATTGGGTGAAGTCTGATTAGCCCATGTGTGCAGTGAATGATGAAAATTGCTCAATGAAAGAACGAGTTGTGTCAATCTCAAGAGCAAACATTGTCATATGACCAAAATCTAACAAATTTGGGGGAAGTCTGAGTACCTCGAGAGTGTGGGTAATGCGGGTCTTGTTTGAATTCTATGAGTGCATGCTTTAATTTAATTTTCTGGGATTTGGGGGTTGAGTTCGAGAAGGTGGGTCAAAAAGAGGCACATTGGGTCGAATAGCGAGATGAGTCGAGCTTGCCGAACGACTCAGCGGTTCACCTAGTGTCTCCACTCCGCCGATGATTTAGAGCCTTGATAGGTGTTTGATTCTTTAACCCTTGGCAAGAAGTCTGAAGGCGCCAAAAACATCGGCGACTCACCGATACTACTATCAACGCCCTTTATCTGCATCCCTTAACCCCTGTTACACTGTAACTTTCGATAGACACATTCTACTCGCCGAAAGTAGTCAGCGAGGTGCCGAATGAGCTGATCTATCGCTGACTTTTCACCATTGCTAAGCCAATCCCTTTTGTCGAGCTTGATTTGTTTCGCCAAAGAAACTCGGCGACTCGCCGATGAGTTCAGCGAGTCTGTCTGCATTAACTTTTCTACACGAACATTTGAGTTTCTTCTTGCTCTTTTGCAGAAATGGTGCACACCAACCTAAATGACCCCCCTCAGAAAACAACAAAGGGCATTACAATAAATGAAAGAGGATCACTTCCTTCTAAAAAAAGAAAGCAAAATCTTCCATTGAGAGATAAAGGAAAAAAGAAAAAGAATATAGCAAAGAAAGGAGTAGATGTGGAGCCATATTTTGTTGAACCAGAGGATGAACTGCCTCTGATTGACCGAAGGAGAGCGCTCCGTGCCAGGTCTCAGTCCATAGCCACCAGCACCCCCTCAGTTGCCACTGTGCCTACTATTGAAACAGTGCCAACCCCAAGACCACCTCCAGTGGCTCCTGCATTTCCCATAGTTCCACCTCCACTGAGATTGCTGAACAGATTGAAAGGAGATGGTTTACGCACTATTCTCGAAGAAAATTGCTATTTTTGGAAGGCCTGGAAAGTAAGCATGCTGAGGTGCTTGACACACTCCGGTATCACGAGTTTGAGCAGTTCACGAGGCCACGGGGTACTTACATACCTTCCTGGGTCCGGGAATTCTGCTTAGCCTATGGGGAGTTGGTCTCAAAAAGCAGGAAGAAGGATAGTGATTTCCGACTAGTGAAGTCGGTCATGGTAAGAGGTAAGGGAGTAGAGTGTCACAACGAACACATAAATGTTGTACTGGGATGATCGCTGCACTCGGTACTTCCCTACCAGGGGTTGCCTATTGCTCCATCTCTCGATGAGTTGAAGGGTTGGTTGGCTCCGATGATTTCTGATGCCACCACGAGGTGGATGGACGCGGGAGCCTCCTTTGAGAAGAGAGATATGAACATCGCCTCTCGATATTGGTTTGGCTTCTTTAGCAGTTATATCATGCCATCCCAGAACGAGTCCATTCTACGTCATCCAAAGGTGGCTTGCCTTGGGTCTATTTTGTCTAGGAGGCGAATTGACCTGGGATTGCTAAATTCACAAGAGATGGCTGTGAGGGCCAAACAGACGCAAACATCATTGCCATTCCCAGTTCTTATCACTAAGTTGTGCCGGTGTGCCGGAGTACCCAGATATCGTACTAGTGATGTTGAGGTCACCCCGTCTTCCTCCACCAACATCCGGCGTATAGAGGCCGAATTCACACGAGATGAGGATGATAGGAGGAGAGTTGCTCCAGCAGACACGTCGCCAGAGGTCAATGTTGACTCACTACTAGCGGGAGCACCTCCCCACACTTCAAATTCTGAGCCCTCAGGTACATCTACTCCTTCCTCTTCCTCACAAGTACTAGGTGCTTCGTCCTCCTCCCAACCTGCCAAAATTACCCAGGCTATAATCCTGAAGATGGGGCAGTTGACATATTCAGCAGATGTGAGATCGACCAGATTAGAAAGAGTAGTCCCAGAGATGATTGATAGTGCCATATTGACCACACTGACCCCTATCAGAAACACTGTCGATGAATTGACTGCCAGAGTCACTGCTTGTGAGAGCAAACAGGGGGAAACACCCGAGGTTTCAGCCCTAAAAGATAAAATAGCCGAGTTGAAAAAGGACGTAGCCTATCTTAAGGCTACTGACTTCACAACACTTATGCAAGGAGCAGATGACACATACATCCCTGAAACCTTTGGGATTCCTCCGACCACTACTGGAGACGTGCAGAATGATGATGCAAGGCGTGCAGAGTTGGAGACAGAGACCGAAGAAAAGCAGGTAGCAGTGCACGATGAGGTACTGAGCGAGAGCCATGAGGACATCATATTTAGAGACTTGCCAAATCTCGTGGAGATGGTTGTGTAGTCGGCAACTTAGACAATGCCGGCTGAGACGTCCACAACAGCTCCCAGTAGATCTGGCATTGCTAGTATTTCTGAGGCTACTCCCGAGACTGAGACATGTGACCATATAGATACATCGGGCACCAACGCCCATAGTTAGGCCCCGACAGATAGAGCGGCTGCGTAGACATGCCCCTATCTTAACCCTATCTCTATGTCTCTTAAGATTTTAACTGTTGATACTTTTTATTTGCATTTGAGGACAAATGCTTTTATTTGTGGTGGGGTGAGGCCTATACCTTTTGTGTTGTCTTTTATGTTTTGTTGTGTATATAGTTGGGCTGTTCTGTTTAAATTATGTTTTTAATACTACTCTTTTTGGATGCTTGGGCTTATGGATCCTTTTGTTTTAATTGAAAGTAATTTTGACCCTTCTGAAAATTTTTTGCCACCTCTTGTGTTGAAAGTGGTTGTTCTTTTGCAAAAATTTGAGTCTCGATTTCGATCAATACCGATGACTTGAATAGTGCTCTCAATTGAACAAACATGAATGCATGGCTATGACGAGGCCAAATGAAGGTACATAGACAATATGTGCACTCTTTGCATCTCGTTGTGACTAGCCGTTTATTAAATTGATTCTCTTGTGATGACCGTTGCATACTAGCAAACGTGTGTAGTCTTGTTTGACTGAAGTGTCGATGGCTCGTGTGTTTAGCTTACTTTGAAACCTGCATGAAGAAACCTAGACTTTGCCTTGTTAGTCCGATTGGATTAGTAAGGTATGCTCTTTGAGATGATCTTAGGCAACTTTGAAAGAGTGAGAGCCAATTTGACATATACCTCTTTTTGTGACCTATCCGTGAGCGTGTGAAACTCTCTTGAACACCCTTTGAGCCTTACCTTTCTTTGAAAGAACCTTGATAAACCCTAGACCTTACTTGATCCACCACTTATAATCCTCTTGATTTGTGGTTTAGTGAATAGTCATCTTAGGACAAAAAGCCTAAGTTGGGGGTTTGGTGAAAAGGAAAAGGTGGAGTCAAGAAGTGCTATAAGAATTCCCCCTTTACCCATGTTGCAGAACAATGGAACCCTCCATATAAAAAAAAAGAAGAGAAAAGAAAAAAGAAGAGAAGAGATTGAAAAAGAACTTTGTGGAATAAAGTCCAAAAGAAATTAGGGTTCCAAGCAATTCATGGGAAATGAATAAAATGATGACTTAGAAGCACTAGAAAAAGAAGTGATAAAGGAAAAGAAGGAAAAGCCTCTAGTACACCACATCTCACGAGGATAAAGTCATTGAGTCTAAATGACCATACCTTTGCACTCAGCCCCATTAGAAGCCTTAGAAAGACCTTTTTGAAAACATGCATTGTGTTCCTCTTTTTGAGTGTGAGCGTTGTATCTAATTCCTAATCTCAAATTGATTAGTATCTGTGTATGAAAATGGAATCATTCTTTGTGTGAGGGAATTAATATACTTTCGTTTAGGTTGAACTTGCATAAGTAGCAAGTATTGCGAGCATGAGAATCTTTGGTAATGGTGTGTCACAATTTGAATCTTTGAGTACACAATTGATCCTTGCATAAGTAAATTGAGTCTTGTTGTGTGCATTCATGATTTAGTCTTGCGTAGCACTGTTTGAGGAACCCTTTTTAAATGTCTGAACTTAAGTTTGCTTGAGGACAAGCAAAAGTTTAAGTTGGGGGTGTTGATGAGTCCACAAATTGGACTCATTTAGGGATTTATTTTAATGGAAATAGTGTCCTTGAATGCTTATTTTGCCTCAATATCTTATGAAAACCTTAAGTTTCAAATATTTGAAGTTTTACTGGAAACATGGGCACTTAGGTGCAAAACGGAGCAAAAAGGGCAGAAAAGAAAAAAGAAATGAAGACTTGAGGATCGCCAAGTCCGCTTGGCGAATCGCCGAAGGAACACACTTTGCCCTATGTTCCAGTATGCGAAGTCCTAAAGGAAGTGGATCAAAAGGCGATGAAAGGAGCAGTTGGCGCATCGCCAAATAGTTCCACGAAGCAGTACTATACCACCCAATGGTCTAGAACGTGAAGACACTAAAGGCAAGCATGAAACGGCGATGAAACTAAAGAAGGGCGAGTCGCCGAGTCAGTCGGCGAACTCGACTAATGTCATCGAACAATCCTCCGCAACAAAATCTGTGAAATCTATAAATACTAGTAGAGCTGTAGACTTAGTGTGGAACAATTATTATCATTTTCACTTGGTGTGGAACTATTATTTTTCACCTTAGAACATACTTTAGCATATATGTTTCTCTCAAGTTTGGAGAGGGTTTTGTGGAGACTTGAAGAAAGGAGTTCATCTTCCCCAAGTTGGAAGTGGGTCTTCTCTATTCATCTTCCTTTGCTTAATTCAAGGTTTAATTTCTTATACCCATTTGATTTCATTATCATGTTAGGTGTAATTTCTTGTTTCTTGATGTGTGGCTAAAAACCCCCATTCTTGGGGTGTGATTTAGCAAATATGGGTTGATATTCTTGTTGGGTCTTGTTTGCTGATAGGGTAGATGTATTTTAATGGTGATTTCACCTAGTGGTTGTGGTTTAATCTAAAGGGTTTGTTGTTGTAGATACAAAGCCACCCATGTGTTTTCGGCTTGCCCGAGAGGGAGGTCGCGAAACCAAAACCACTAGACTAATGGCCTGAAGGGTGGGTCGACATGAGGTTCAACCCGAGATGGTGAGCCCTAGTCCCATATCCTAACACTTAGCTCGAAAGAGTGAGTGGGGTAAGGCGTAGACTGGTCTTCATACGGCAAATGGGTGTCCGACATGAATGTATTTGAAACGGGGTAAGTTGCCTGAGAGGGAACTTATTTCCATTTAAAGCTTAGTCTAGTCACTATTATTTTGCAAATTTCCTATCGAAAATATGTACCCAACAATCTATCTCAACTTGTATTGCGGTCACATCCCAAGAACCTTTACCCATACTTGATTTTCTTGTTTATTTTGTTGTTTATTTACTTGTTACAAAACCCCCTGTTGATATTTGATACTTTTGTGTCACCCCTTTAATTTACAATATCTTTTATCGCAAATGTCTTTAACTATGACTAATTTGAATGAAATTCTAATTGACTATTAATTCTCAAAATCGCTCCCTTGGGACACGACCCCCAACCCTTGGTTGGGTTACTATATTATCGACGATCGTAGACACTCATATCGTAGGATAGTGTTGTTGGTCACGATAAGCATCAATTATGCGATGTTATCCATGCATTGCACAAGCTTGCCTTGAGGCGAGTAATGCAGTGTTTCTCTTATGTTATGTTAAACTAGATTGCATTGATTATGTTTATGCCTATGTTGTTATCTCCTATGCTTATAGCCTATGTCTTATTATGATGTCTCTTATGCTTATGACTTATGTTTTTCCACTATCTTCAAAATGATGGTATAACTTAGCATAGTGCATGTATTCAATGAAACGTCCCTTTAGCTTGTTTTCAATGTTTTATGCATTGGTATCATACTTAGTGCATCTTTGTACTAACCTATGCGTTTTACTACATTTTCCCCAAGTGTAGGGTTCTGTTCTCTAGGTGGTTCCCATTGTGGCTAAAGCTTGGAATTGCTTTCTCCTAGATTGTTGGTGAGTCCTTATGATTCGAGGACGGATGTTTTCACTTAGTATTTTCTTTCCTTGTATTTCCTTTTCGTACTATGTTGTATGGGCTATGGTCCTTTTCATTTCGACTATTGTAATAACTGGCTAAATTGAGACAAGTCTAGACTTCCGCTTTGCTTTTATGAAAAACTTTTTAAGACTTGAAATGTGTTTTACTGTTTATTGTTCTATGCTTATGTTATGATATGCTAAGTGGATTACATGGTTCCTTTCTGGGTACTATGTGCCTTGTTACATCTACGGGGTACCCCTCGGTCATGACATTTTCCCAAATGTCGGGTCCGACAATCATGGTCGTCAGTTTTGTGGTTAAGTGTTGACCTTGAGCTTCCAAGCTTTGGTGAGTCCTCATGCTTCGAGTACGGTCTTTTATTGTATTACTTCCTTTTCATTGTATTTCCCTTTTTGAACGTGATGTATGGGCTAGGCTAAATTTCATTCGATAATGTAATAGATGGCTATGATTAGACAAAGTGTCTAGACTTTTATTTCGATTTTGAAAAACATTTTTGACCTTAAATGTATTTTACTATTATTGTTTTATTTCTTATGTTATGAGGACCTAGTAGCTTGTATGGAGTCTTTCAGGGTTCTATATGCCATGTTACATCTAGGGGGTACCACTGGGTCGTGACAAACTTCGTATCAGAGCACAAGGTTTAGAATGGTCCTTGGATGATGTCTCATAAGCCACGTCTAGTAGAGTCTTGTTCATAAGTGTGAAGCACTCCACATTTATGAATGAGAGGCTAGAAGAAGTTTAGGAAACTCCACTTCTTTCATTACTCTAAGTCATTCCATGAAGTTTAAGTCTATAAGATCTCTCTCCTAATCCTTGTCCTATGTTTTTCAGTATATGACTACTAGAAGGGCTCATGCTAAGAGGAATGAGGGAGACAGTGTGGATCAAGGAGATCCTCCTCAAGTTTTGATAGATCCTTTGGCTGGGAATGTAACACATGCGGAGTTTATGTCGAATTTAAAAATGTTGGCCCAAGCTATGATGGTACAAACCAATAGAGAGGTGGCAGCCCTTGTGAACCTAATTGTGGGTACAACGGCTTCAAAAGTGAGGTATTTTATGAGGATGAACCCTCTGGAATTTTATGGCTCCAAAGTTAAGGAGGACCCTTAAGAGTTTATCGATAAGGTCTATAAGGTACTTGCTATTATGGGCGTGACTCCGGTAGAGAATGCATAATTGGCTGCTTATCAATTGAAAGGTGTTGCTCAAGCGTGGTATGACCAATGGAAAGAGGCAAGGCCGGTAGGAGCAAGTCTCGTAGAGTGGGAAGTGTTTAAATCTGCTTTTCTTGCTAGGTTCTTTCCCCTTGAGATGTGGGAAGCAAAGGTGAATGAGTTCATTAACCTTTGTCGTTGAAGTATGAGTGTGAAAGAGTATCCTCTAAAGTTCACTTAATTGTCTAATTCTTCTCCATCTATGGTTTCGGATTTTAGGGCTAGGATGAGTAAGTTCGTATCGAAAGTATCCAAAATGGTGGTCAAAGAGTGTCGTACCACCATGCTCATTGTTGATATGGACATCTCTCATCTTATGGTCGATGCACAACAAATTGAAGAGGATAAATTCAAGGAAAAGTCTAGGGAGGTAAACACGGCTAGGACTAGAGATGGAAACTTCTCTAACACAATGTTCGATGGAAAAAGGTCGATCTAGATTTCGACAAAAGTTTTTCGGTCAAGGTTCCTCTAATGCTCCTCCTAAGTTCAACGAAGATAGGGTGTCCAACCCCAAGCCTCAAGGAGGGAATGTCAGTGGATCTTTATTGCCTAGGCCTACTTGTACTAAATGTGGGAAGAGGCATGATGGTAAGTGCCTAGCCAGCACATACATTTATTTTGGTTGTGGTAAGAGTGGTCACCAATTGAGGAATTGCCCAACGCTTACGGCTAAAGGAAGAGAGGGCAAGCAAGATGCTCCAAGTGGTCCGAATTCCAATGCTCCAAAAAAAACCGCTTCTATGCTTTCCAATCCCGAGGTGACCAAGAGAGTTCTCCGAATGTAGTTACCAGTATGTTAAAAGTTTTTCAATTGGATATGTATACTTTATTAGATCTTGATGCTACTTTGTCTTTTGTGACGCCCTATGTATCTATGAGGTTTGATGTTCTTTTGGATGTGTTGTTAGAACCTTTTTCTGTCTCTACTCCTGTTGGTGATTCTGTTGTGGCTAAGAGAGTCTATAGAAGATGTCCCGTTTCCTTATCCCATAGAGTTACTCTTGTTGATTTGGTGGAGCTTGATATGTTAGACTTTGATGTTGTTCTTGGTATGGATTGGCTGCACTCTTGTTATGCTTCTATCGATTGTAGAACTCGTGTAGTCAAGTTTTAGTTCCCAAATGAGCCTATCCTAGAGTGGAAGGGGGAAAATTCTATGCCTAAATGTCAGTTTGTCTCTTGTCTTAAAGATAGAAAGATGATTTCTAAGGGTTGCATTTACCATCTTGCTAGGTTGAGGGATGTAGATTTCGAAACCCCTACTCTTAAGTCGGTCCCTGTTGTAAATGAGTTTCTAGAAGTGTTCCTTGATGATTTACTCGGTATTCCTCCCGAGCGGGAAATAGACTTCAGTATTGACCTTCATCCAGATTCACAACCTATCTCTATTCTTCCTTATAGAATGGCCTCGACTGAGTTAAATGAGTTCAAAGAATAATGGAAGGATTTGTTGGATAAGGTTTTCATCCGATCAAGTATCTCTCCATGGGGTGCTCCCATTTTATTTGTTAGAAAGAAGGATGGGTCTCTTCGTATGTGTATTAACTACGTTAGAAGAACAAGGTAACTATTAAGAACAAGTATCCTCTTCCAAGGATAGATGATTTGTTTGACCAACTTCAAGGGGCTAGTTACTTCACAAAGATTGACCTTCGATCGAGTTACCACCAATTGAGGATGAGGGATGATCATATTCCAAAGACGACTTTTAGGACCTGGTATGGTCATTATGAGTTCTTGGTAATGTCGTTTGGGTTGACTAATGCTCCGACGACGTTTGTGGATTTGATGAATAGGGTGTTTAAACAATACCTTGATTTATTTGTAATTGTGTTTATTGATGATATTTTGATATATTCGAGCAATCAGAATTAACATATTGACCATTTGAGAATTGTGTTGCAAATTCTTAAGGACCAACAATTGTATGCAAAGTTTAGCAAGTGTGAATTTTGGTTAATGTCCGTAGCTTTCCTTTGTCATATTGTGTCAACCAAGGGAATTGAGGTATATCCTAAGTGTAATGACCCTAAAAACAATCTAGAGTAACTAGAGCCTAACATGTGTTCGTTAGCGATCGTCTTGAGTGTTGATGGTATTTCGTGTGGTCAAGATGCATGGTTGAAGTGTATAGGGGTTAGACGTCATGATACGACTCCCAAAAGACCAGCCTAAGGGCCCTTGAGGAGGACCCTAAGTCTAACCCCAAAGCCCTAAGGAAAAACCATGGTTGGCCAAGAGTGGCCAAACTACGACCATGACCTACGACTCGTGGGTCAAACCACGGCTAGTAGTCTTGGTCCGTAGTTGCAGGCCCTTTGAGTTCACTCTTAGTCCCAAACCACGGACCTCCATTGATGGGGTGTGGACCAGACCACGGTCTGTGGTCTGGTTGGCATAGATTGAGTCTGCAATCTATTATGGGACACGACAAACTTAGGGGTGAGTTGGTAAATTCACCCAAAGTCCTAATTAATATATGGACGTTTATTTTAAGTATTTTAAGGTATTTTAAAGGAACTAAAACATTTAAAATGGTATTTTAAAATTCATTCTTCATATTTCCCAAAAACAAAACCCTTCTCTCCTAAAAGTTCTCTCTAGAACTCCATTGAAGGTCAAGGTCAAGTTCAAGCTAGGGTTGTGGATTTTCAGGTGTTTCTTCTTCAATTTTCGAGGGGATTCATCTAATAAGGTGTAGGAGTCCTTCATCTAGGGTTAGCTATCACCGTAGAGTCAATTTCAAAAATGGTTTTCAAGTTTCCAAGGTTTATGAAAAACCCTATTTCTTACTCAAACTCATGGGTTCTTGCATCAAACGATTTCAATTGATAAGTTATGATTATATTGATGTTTTAAGATGAAAAATTCTATGAACCCATGACTTTCACTAAATTCCTAAATTTGGCTTGTGAAGTGGGTTTTATGCTTATGAATGGAAGTTGATGGAATTATGCTTAGATTGAATTGTATTATTGGTTTCTATTGTTACATATACCTATTTATGGTGAATTGTTTGGGAATTGAGTAATGGTGATTTTGGTTTTGGAGAATGGTAAGTTGACCAAACTTCAAGTTATAGTATAATTGTTCTTGTATGGATTGATCCACTTGACAGGTGGAGGTGGTTATTTATTAAATGTATTGTGATCATGGCCATGAAGGAATTAGATAGTGAATTGACGTATTATCATGTTATTGTATAAATGGATGTATAATGTGAAAATGTTTATGTAATCTCAATGGTGGTCTTGTATGAAATATTATTGTGTTGTGATTGATAATATACTCTCCCTCTTAGCACTTATGAATGCTAATATTCGAATGTCAAGGGTCTCTATAATGTGATGTTATATCTTGACTTGGTAGACTTAGGTGCCTCTACTTGATTAATGAAAGCTATTGAATGTGATCACTTGAATTGGTAGGCTAGTGCATCTTCTTCTAGGTGAACGAATGTATATTGAATTAATTGCTAAATGATCATGGTTTGGCGGACCTATAATTGGTGGCCTTGTCTTGAATGAATGAATGAATGTCTTGGTTTGGTAGACCTAATGTTGGTAGCCTCCCTATGAATGACTAATAAGGTATTTTAGACCATGTCTTGAACCGGTAGACCTAAAGTTGGTGGCCCTTCATGATGAGTCTAGAACCCTATGTGAATGTAAAACCTTAAAACGGTAGACCTAATGGTGGTGTCCTTCTTCTTGTGTGAACTGATGTACCTAGGAGCGGTAGACCTAATGGTGGTGGACCTTCCGAAGGAAGATCAACGAGCTATCCCCTATACCTTGAATCGGTAGGCCTAATGATGGTGGCCCTTCATGTGTATGTGTCTTGGGTCGGTAGGCCAAATGTTGGTGGCCCTCTCAAGCACACTTCTATATAGTTAATGCAAATACTCTATGGGAACTAAGGCTAAGCACTGAGTGGATATGGTTAAGATGGTGGCTATTCCCAATGTTAGGATATAGTCCAATGAACATCTTTGGATATCCCATAAACTATGTGCCTACATAGGATGTGTACTAGTTCTTACGGTGTGGGGATAGAACACCTCTTTACGGTGTGGGGATAGAACACCGGATTCCATGATTTAGCTCTCATGGTCTATGTCCGTTAATGCCTATTCCCATCCTGTGAGATGTGTAGGTAGTAGTATGGGATGCTATCTATACATTGCACGCGTAGGCTTTGAAGGTACTATAGTGAGTTCTCTAAGCCTTAATGGCTAGTGAAGGAAAGTATTCTAAATGCATGAATGTGTCCTAAATGACTCTAATGATGAATGTTGACTTGTTGTTTAAATGAAATTATGATTGAATGGCTTATATTGATAAAATGAGTTAGTTAGCCTGCTATGTTGAAATAGAAAGGTCCTTGTCTATTATTGCCTTGAGGAATACCTAGGTGTGGTATGAAGAGGTTGTATGGGCGGCCACTTCATGTCTTACTTAGGTGTGTCTTAGGGTAACCTTAGAGGGAGGTCCTAAGATGATGAAATGACTTACTTGACGAATGTGCTTATGTGTTGTATGCTGGTACTAATTGAGCATTATTACTTGTAATATGAAGGATGATAAGTGGTAGGTTCACTTTGGTGACCTTGGGGTGATGCTTTTGTGTGAATGGTGGTATGGGATGCTATCCACACATTGCACACAGTGTTGCCTAAAGGTTACTTGAGGTGAATGGTTAAAGGTAAAGAAAATGGTTTACATATGATGTATGTTCTAAAATGATTAATGACTTTTATGTTGGTTATGGTTGAGTATTGTGACTCTTATACTTGTATTTCATGAAGTTGTACCAAAATGGCATAAAAAAATGGCTTTTCAATAAATGTCCCTTTTTGCATGTATTTGCATGGCTTCCATAATTAGTACTTAATTGTGCTAACCCCTTTCTTTCCCTTTTGACTAAAGTGTAGGGATTTGGAGATGTTGATACTCCATGATCGATGGATAGGTTTCTAAGGTGTTTGAAGATGAAGACTCGGTGAGTCCTCATAGGTTCGAGGACAATACCCAACATGTTCCTTTATGTCTTGTAGTTTTGTTATAGTTTTGAGTGGGCTTAGTCCCAATGTTGTATTCAAGTATTAGATGGTTTGAGACATATTGTGTAATGTCTAGAAAGTCTTCCTCTTGCTTTTTAATGAAAGTATCTTCGTATGTAAAGGAAGTTTTTAAATTCCTTTGGTGGGCGTAGATTGAGTCTGCAATCTGTTATGGGACACGACCAACTTAGGGGTGAGTTGGTAAATTCACCCAAAGTCCTAATTAATATATGGACATTTATTTTAAATATTTTAAGGTATTTTAAAGGAATTAAAACATTTAAAATGGTATTTTAGAATTCATTCTTCCTATTTCCCAAAAACAAAACCCTTCTCTCCTAAAAGTTCTCTCTAGAACTCCATTGAAGGTCAAGGTCAAGTTCAAGCTAGGGTTGTGGATTTTCAAGTGTTTCTTCTTCAATTTTCGAGGGGATTCATCTAATAAGGTGTGGGAGTCCTTCATCTAGGGTTAGCTATCACCGTAGAGTCAATTTCAAAAATGGTTTTGAAGTTTCCAAGGTTTATGAAAAACCCTAATTCTTACTCAAACTCATGGGTTCTTGCATCAAACGATTTCAATTGATAAGTTATGATTTTGTTGATGTTTTAAGATGGAAAATTCTATGAACCCATGACTTTCACTAAATTCCTAAATTTGGCTTGTGAAGTGGGTTTTATGCTTATGAATGGAAGTTGATGGAATTATGCTTAGATTGAATTGTATTATTGGTTTCTATTGTTACATATACCTATTTATGGTGAATTGTTTGGGAATTGAGTAATGGTGATTTTGGTTTTGGAGAATGGTAAGTTGGCCAAACTTCAAGTTATAGTATAATTATTCTTGTATGGATTGATCCACTTGACAGGTGGAGGTGGTTATTTATTAAATGTATTGTGATCATGGCCATGAAGGAATTAGATAGTGAATTGAAGTATTATCATGTTATTGTATAAATGGATGTATAATGTGAAGATGTTTATGTATTCTCAATGGTGATCTTGTATGAAGTATTATTATGTTGTGATTGATAGTATACTCTCTCTCTTAGCAGTTATGAATGCTGATGTTAGAATGTGAAGGGTCTCTATAATGTGATGTTATATCTTGACTTTGTAGACTTAGGTGCATCTACTTGATTAATGAAATCTATTGAATGTGATCACTTGAATTGGTAGGCTAGTGCATCCTCTTCTAGGTGAACGAATGTACATTAACTTAAATGCTAAATGATCATGGTTTGGTAGACCTATAATTGGTAGCCTTGACTTGAATGAATGAATGATTGTCTTGGTTTGGTAGACCTAATGTTGGTAGCCTCCCTATGAATGACTAATAAGGTATTTTAAACCATGTCTTGAACCGGTAGACCTAAATTTGGTGGCCCTTCATGATGAGTCTAGAACCCTATGTGAATGTAAAACCTTGAAACGGTAGACCTAATGGTGGTGGCCTTCTTCTTGTGTGAAATAATGTACCTAGGAGCGGTAAACCTAATGGTGGTGGACCTTTCGAAGGAAGATCAATGAGGTATCCTCTATACTTTGAATCGATAGGCCTAATGGTGGTGACTCTTCATGTGTATATGTTTTGGGTCGGTAGGCCTAATGTTGATGGCCCTCTCAAGCACACTTCTATATTGTTAAAACAAATACTCTATGGGAACTAAGGCTAAGCACTGAGTGGATATGGTTAAGATGGTGGCTATTCCCAATGTTAGGCTAGAGTCCAATGAACATCTTTGGATATCCCATAAACTATGTGCCTATATAGGATGTGTACTAGTTCTACCCTTGGCAAGTAGAATGCCTCTTTACGGTGTGGGGATAGAACATCGGATTCCATGATTTAGCTCTCATGGTCTATGTCCGTTAATGCCTATTCCTATCTTGTGAGATGTGTAGGTAGTAGTATGGGATGCTATCTATACATTGCACGTGTAGGCTTTGAAGGTACTATAGTGAGTTCTCTAAGCCTTAATGGATAATGAAGGAAAGTCCTCTAAATGCATGAATGTGTCCTAAATGACTCTAAAGATGAATGTTGACTTTTTGTCTAAATGAAATGATGAATGAATGGCTTATATTGATAAAATCAGTTACTTAGCATTTTATGTGAAATAGAAAGGTCCTTGTCTATTGTAGCCTTGAGGAATACCTAGGTGTGGTATGAAGAGGTTGTATGGGCGGCCACTTCATGTCTTACTTAGATGTGTCTTAGGGTAACCTTAGAGGGAGGTCCTAAGATGATGAAATGACTTACTTGACGAATGTGCTTATGTGTTGTATGATGGTACTAGTTGAGCATTATTACTTGTAATATGAAGGATGATAAGTGGTAGGTTCACTTTGGTGACCTTAGGGTGATGCTTTAGTGTGGATGCTGGTATGAGACGCTATCCACACATTGTACACAGTGTTGATTGAAGGTTACTTGAGATAAATGGTTAAGGGTAAAGGAAATGGTTTACATGTGATGTATGTTCTAAAGTGATTAATGACTTATATGTTGGTTATGGTTGAGTATTGTGACTCTTATACTTGTATTTCATGAAGTTGTACCAAAATGGCATAAAAGAATGGCTCTTTCATAAATGTCCCTTTTTTCATGTTTTGCATGGCTTCCATACTTAGTACTTAATTGTGCTAACCCCTTTCTTTCCCTTTTGACTAAAGTGTAGGGATTTGGAGATGTTGATATTCCATGGTTGATGGATAGGTTTCTAAGGTGTTTGAAGATGAAGACTTGGTGAGTCCTCATAGATTCGAGGACAATACCCAATATGTTCCTTTATGTCTTGTAGTTTTGTTATAGTTTTGAGTGGGCTTAGTCCCAATGTTGTATTCACGTATTAGATGGTTTGAGACATATTGTGTAAAATCTAGAACGTCTTCCGCTTGCTTTTTAATGAAAGTATCTTCGTGTGTGAAGGAAGTTTTTAAATTCCTTTCGGTTTTTAGTATCTATATTATTGATGAATACTAAGAGGCTTGTATTAGACCTCCGAGAGGTCGAGTACGCCGGCTAAGACTAGGCGGTGCTCTCGGGTCGTGACACTAAGAAGATGGATGCGGTCAAGAGTTGGCCTAGAACTATAACTCCTTTGGATATTAGAAGCTTCTTGAGTTTTGCTGGTTACTTTAGAAGGTTTGTTGAGGGATTTTCTTCCATTACTTTTCCTTTGATGGATTTGACTCAAAAGAAGGCTAAGTTTGTGTGGTCGGAAGCTTGTGAGAAAAGTTTCCAAGAGTTAAAAGATAGACTTACTTCCGCTCCAGTGTTGACCTTACCAGAAGGTACAAATGGTTTTGTGGTGTATTGTGATGTCTTTAGAGTTGGGTTGGGTTGTGTGCTTATGTAAAATGGTAAAGTGATTGCCTACGCTTTAAGGAAACTTAAGATCCATGAGAAGAATTATCCTACCCATGACCTTGACTTAGCGGCGGTTTTCTTTTCCTTAAAGATTTGGAGGTATTATTTTTATGGGTTTCATGTTGATGTTTTCACCGGTCATAAGAGTTTACAATATGTGTTTAGTCAAAAGGACTTGAATCTCTGCCGAAGAATGTGACTAGAACTATTGAAGGACTATGACATAAGTGTTCTCTATCACCCCGAAAAAGCAAATGTGGTGGAGGATACTCTTAGTTGTTTGTCGATGGGTAGTGTTGCTCATGTAGATGATGAAAAGAAAGAGTTGGTTCAGGATGTTCATAGGTTGGCCCGATTAGGTGTTCAATTAATGGGCTCCACCAAGGGTGGTTTCTTGTTCCATTAAGGGTCCAAATCGTCCTTTGTGATGGATGTGAAGGCTAAGAAAGGTCTTGATCCAATTTTGGTTGAGTTAAAAAAGCGGTGCTTATGAAATTCGTTGAGGATTTCTCCCAAAGGGGAGATGGTGTACTTAGATATCAATGTCGTTTATGTGATCCGAATGTTGATGACTTGAGGGAAAAAATCTTGTCGGAAGCCTATGGTTCTCGGTATTCTATTCACCCGAGAGCCACCAAGATGTACCGTGATTGATGGGAAGTCTATTGGTGGAATGGGATGAAGAAAGGTATTGCGGAATTGTTGGCCAAGTGTCTGAATTATCAACAAGTGAAAGTTGAGCACCAAAGACCGGGAGGTTTGTCCCAAGACATTTCTATTCCTACTTGGTAGTGGGAAGACTTGAATATGGAATTTATAGCTGGCTTGCCTCTTACTCGGCGTCATGTGTTATAGTAGATTAGATGAAGAAATTGGCTCATTTTCTTTCCATCAAGGTTTCTTATTTGGCGGAGGACTATGCCAAGTCGTACTTGAGAGAAATGGTAAAGTTTCATGGAGTGTCTTTGTCCATTATTTCCGATAGTGGTAGCCAATTCACTTCTGAATTTCGGAAGTCATTCCAAAAGGGTCTTGTCACTAAGGTTAAGCTTAGCACAACTTTTCTTCCCCAATTGGACCTTTCTTTAGCTCCCTCTTTGTCTTTCTTACTTTTACTTTTGGATACTTTTATTCGCATTTGAGGACAAATGATTTTTGTTTGTGGTGGGGTGAGGCCCACCTTTGTACATATTTATTTTGATTATATATTTGGGGTTGTGAGCTAGTATTGTGTTATTACACTGCTTTGCGTGGATGCTTGAGCTTGTGGCTCCTTTTATTTTAAATTGCAAAATGATTTTGACCCGTCCAAAACTTTTTGCCACCTCTCATGTGTTAAATGTGGCTGTTCTTTTGTAAAATTTAAGTATCGGTTCCGATCAATACTGATGACTTGAATAGTGCTCTCTATCGAACGAACATGAATGCGCGGCTACAATGAGGCCAAATGAAGTTGCATAGACAATATGTGAACTCTTTGCATCTCGTTATGACTATCCTAGTATCGAATTGAGTCTTTTGTGATGATCATTGAACACTAGCGAAAGTGTGGAGGCTTGTTTGACTTATAGTGTCAACGCCTAGTATGATGATCTTACCTGTGAACTATGCATGATGGATCCTAGAATTTGCTCCATTGGTCCGGTCAACTAAGTGATGCTATCTATTGATATGATCTTACGCAACTTCTAAGAGTGTGAACCAATTTGACATATAGCTCTTTTGTGACCTACCTTGTGAGTGTGTGAACCGCTTTTGAACACCCCTTGAGCCTTACCTTCCATTGGAAGAAACTTGATGAAAACTAGACCTTTCTTTATCCATCACCCATAATCTTCATGAAGGTGTGGTTAGTTGAATAACAAACTTAGGCCAAAAGCCTAAGTTGGGAGTGTGATGAAAAGATAAGGGCAAGTCAAGAAATGCAAGGAAATTCTCCTTTTACCATGATTTTGAGAAAAAAAGGAACCCCTCCATATAAAAAAAAAAGAGAGAAAAGAGAAAGAAAAAGAAAGTTGTGGAATAAAGTACAAAAGAAATGGGGTTTCCAAATAATTCATGGAAAGTGAATAATAGGATGACTTATGAGCACTAAAGAAATGTTGAAGGAAGAGGGAAGTGTTGTGAGCACCACAATTCATGAGGATGAAAGTCACTGAGCCTAAATGACCATACCTTTGCACTCAACGCTATTACAAGCCTTGAAAAGACCTTTTTGATTTGACTGAGCTAAAACAAATGTTGATTGGAAAATACGGGCAAATCTATGGGTGAAATTATGCATTGTGTTCTTCTTTGTGAGTGTGAGTGTTGCATTTGATTTCGAAACTTTAAATGATTAAACCTTTGTGTGTGAATATGGAATCATTCCTTGTGTGAGAGCATTTGAACACTTTGGTTGAGCTTGAACTTGCATTTGAAGCAAGTATTGTAAGCATGAGATTATTTGGTATTGACGAGTCACAACTTGAATCTTTTATTGCACATTTGATCTTTGCATAAGTAAATTGAGTCTTGTTGTGTGCATTCATGATTGAGTTTTGTGTAGCACTGTTTGAGATACCCTTTTTGAACGGCTGAACTTACGTTTGCTTGAGGACAAGCAAAGATTTAAGTTGGGAGGTGTTGATGAGTCCACAAATTGGACTCATTTAGGGATATATTTTGATAGAATTAGTGTCCTCAAATGCATATTTTATCTCAATATCTGATGAAAACCCTTAAGTTTTAGGTATTTAGAGTTTGAGGGAAAACATGGACACTACTTAGCAAAAAAGGAGCAAAGGCAGCTGAAAGAACGAAGAAATGAAGATCTGAGAATCGCCGAACCTATTTGGTGAATCGCCAAAAAGTCTTATCCTCGCCTTTTGTTCTAGTGTGCTGAGCCCTGAAAGAAATGATCAAATCAACGGTGAAAATGAGCAGTCGATGTATCACTGAGCAGTTCTGCGAAGCTGTACTATGTCACCCAATGATCCAAACCACGATGATGCTGAAGGCTCAGGTAAGACGGTGATGAACTAGATGATAGGGCGGCTCACCGAGTTGATCGGCGATCCCGACTAACTTCGCTGAGTGATCCTTCGCAGCACATTTCCTGAAAACTATAAATACTAGTTGAAGTTTTGTAGCTGGAAAAGGAAGAGAGGAGAAATTATTATTATCAAGTTTTATTATTTAGTTTTAATATTAGACTTAGAATATTCTCTCTAAGCTTGGAGAGGATTTTGAAGAACTTGTAAAGTCAAAGGGTTTCAGCTCCAAGATTTTGGAATTGGGTCTTGTGGATTCTTCACTTTTGACTTGTTTTAAGACTTAATCTTGCATACCCATTGATGGAAACTGAGATTGGTATACATTTTTACCTCTTTTGCATGTGTAGCTAAAACCCCAATTCTTGGGGTGTGATTTTGTGAATATGGGTTAGATTATCTGTTGGGTCTTTCTTGTTGATGGTTTATCTGTTGTGTAAATATGATTTCGTTTAGTAGTTGTGGTGGAACTTAATGAAATTGTAGTTGCAAATACGATTTCACCTTTGTGTTTTTGGCTTGCTCGAGAGAGAGGTCGTAAAACTAAGGCTACTAAATTGATGGTCGGTGGGAGTGGGTCGACATGAGGTTCAACTCGAGAGAGTGAACCCTAGTACTTCTCCCACACACTCAGCTTGAGAGAGTGAGTGGGCTAAGGCGGAGGCTGTTCTTCAGGCGGCAAGTGGGTGTCCGAGAGGAACCAATTTGATTCAGGGTTGGAAAGAGGGTTCAATTATCATTCATTTTGTAGGTCGTGGTCTACTTAATTCATTTAGTGCTAAAAGATATGACCGTTTGAAGTTGACCAAATAACTATTTTCCTGTGAATAACTGTTGACCCTCACCTACGGTTCGTAGGTACAACCACGGACCGTACTGGTCGACCATGGTTGGGATCAGAGACCATCAACTTTGGACCCCAACGACGGAAGCAACCTACAATTCGTGGGCCAATTAACGGATCGTGGTTCACAGGCGTAAGTGTCACCTTTTGCTTATGAATTTTCCCAAATCTGGGAATGAGCTACGAGACCCGACCTACGGTCTGTGGTCTGACCCATGTTCCATCGGTGGCTTCCGTTGGTTTTGACACCAGATCCGAGAAAGTTACATTTTTCTATTTTCTCGAATTCGAGGTATTATAGAAAATGAACCAAAACTCAGAATTTGAAGGTTAATTTGTACGACTCTAATTCTAGTTCTTTCTAATTTAGATCTTTCTAAGACCGAGGTGTTACAATATCTCCCCCTTAGGAACATTCGTCCTCAAATGAGATCATTCTAAGTAGAACTAGGTGGTAGAAAACACCTAACATTAAACTTAAACACCTAACAAAAAATTAACATATACTCAATGTACTCAATTAAAGAGTACCAAGAAAAGAGTTCGTACCTTGGTTTGGAATTTCTTCGGCAGCAAAGAGATACGGATATCTTTTCTTCATATCCTGCTCAGCCTCCCAAGTAGCTTCCTCAAAAAGTTGGTTCCTCCATAAGACCTTGGCCGATGCCACCTCCTTGATTCTCATCTTGCGGACCTGAAAATCAAGAATCTGAACATGTATCTCTTTATATGATAGGTTGTCCATAATACAAATATTCTCAGTAGGTACAAATAATGAAGGATTTCCCATACAATTCTTCAACATAGAAATGTGGAATACCAGATGGACTACTTCTAACTCTGGCTGTAGCTCCAACTCATAAGCTACATTGCCAATTCTCTCGGATATCCTGTAAGGACCAATATACCGGGGACTGAGTTTCCCCTTCTTGCCAAACATCATAACACCCTTCATGGGTGAAACCCTCAAGTATACCCAATCATCCACCTCAAACTCCAAGTGTCTACTCCTAACATCTGTATATGATTTCTAATAACTTTGCACTATTTTCAACATTTCTTGAATGATACTCACTTTTTCCATAGCTTGATGAACCAAGTCTTGTCCTATCAACCTAGATTCACCAACCTCAAACAATCCAATAAGTGATCTACATCTTCACCCATAAAAAGCCTCACAGGGAGCCATATAGATGCTATCATGATAGCTATTATTGCAAGCAAACTCTATGAGAGGTTAGTGATCATCCCAATTACCCTTGAGATCATTCACACAAGACCTCAACATATACTCTAAAGTTTTAATCGTGCGCACTTTTAGGCCATCTGTGTGAGGATGGAAAGCAGTACTTATGTTTACCTTAAAACCCAAACCCTTCTGGAACGACTTCCTAAAATCCCTATGAAGTTTGATGATCTCTAGAATATATAATCTTACATAATCTTCTATCGAATAGGTAGTTTTTAATGACAAGAAATGGGCTAATATAGTCATCCAATCTACAATCACCGAAATAGAACCATGTTGCATGCGCTACCGAAGCAAACCAGTAATGAAATCCATATTGATCATCTCCCACTTCCATTCCGGAATCTCAATGTTCTGAGCCATACCACCGAGTCTTTGGTACTCTAACTTGACTTATTGACAATTCGAGCACGTAGGAACAACCTCTGCGGTACACCTCTTCATACTACTCCACCAATAGACTTCCCTCAAGTCAGGGTACATCTTTGTGGAACAATGATTGATTGAATATTTAGAGCTATGAGCTACTTTCATGATCCTCTCTTGGAGTTCATCCACCCAAGGTACACACAGTCTACCTTGATAACTGAATACACCATCTCCCCTTTGTTCAAAAGCCATCACCTTTTTCTTATGAACATTTGCCTTTAATTCAAGCAAAACAATGTCTTGATCTTGTTTTTCCTTCACTTCAGTCACTAGTAATTATTCAGCCCCATACATCACCACCACTCCGCCTTTATTTGAATCTAACAACCCAACTCCTAATCATACAATTTTGTGCACGTCTTTGGCCAATTCTTTCTTGCCTTTCTCAACATGGGCATTACTACCCATAGACAACCTGCTCAAAGCATCATCAACAACATTAGCCTTTCCTAGGTGATAGAGAATACTCATGTCATAATCCTTGAGTAACTCTAACCACCTCATCTTTCAAAGGTTAAGCTTTTTCTGATTGAAAACATATTGGAGACTCTTGTGATTGGTGAGTACATCAACATGAGCACCATATAGTTTCAAAGAAAATACTACGGCAGCATAGTCGATATCATGAGTTAGGTAATTCTTCTTGGGACTCTTAAGCTGTCTGGAGGCATAAGCTATAAATTTGCCATTTTGCATAAATGTAGAACTAAGTCCAAATCTGGATGCATCACAATACACAACAAAGCCTTGTGTACCCTCTGATAAGGTCAATAGTGGGGCAGTAGTCAACCGGGTTTTCAATTCTTGAAAACTTTTCACACCAGCCTCAGACCATTGAAACTTCATTGTCTTGTGGGTCAACTTTTTTAATAGGGATGGAATAGATGACAACCCATATACAAACCTTCTATAATAATTTGCCAATCCTAAGAAACTCCTAATATTAGTTGGAGATGTGGGTCTGGTCCAATTCTGCATTGCTTCAATTTTTAAGTGTCAACCTGAGTCCCATCATCAAATATAATGTGGCCTAAGAATGCCATAGACTCAATCCAAAACTCACACATGGAAAATTTATCATAAAACTCTCTATCCTTGAGAGCTTGGAGAATAATTCTGAGATGACTAGCATGATCTTCCTCATTCCTCGAATAAATCATACTGTCATAAATAAACATGATAACAAACATGTCAATATATGGCTTAAATACTATGTTCATAAGATCCATGAACGCTGAAGAGCATTAGTCAAGCCAAACGACATAACTAGAAACTTGTAATGACCATAACCAGTCCTTAATGTTGTCTTTGGGATGTCATTTCCCTTATTCTCAACTGATAATAGCTAGATTTGAGGTTTATCTTAGAAAAACAAGTGGCACCCTAAAGTTGATCAAACAGATCATTAATTTTGTAAAGGGGATACTTATTCTTAATAGTGACCTTGTTTAATTGACGGTAATCAATGCACATCCTAAGAGAACCATCTTTCTTCCTTACAAATAAGATGGAGTGCCCCAAGGTGAGACACTAGGTCAAAATATTTTTTATCAAGAAGTTCTTTCAACTATATTTTTATCTTTTTAACTCAGCTGGAGCCATTCGATATGACGGAATAGAGATAGGTTGAGTTTCAGGAAGGATATCTATACCGAAGTCGATTGTTCTCTTTGTAGGGACTCTAGGAAGATCATTTTGAAAGACCTCTGGAAACTTACTCACAACTGGAACTGGTTGAATAGATGGTGTCTCAACACTAGAGTTATTAACTTGGACTAAATGACAGATGCACCCTTTGGAAACTATTTTTCTTGCCTTAAGGTATGGAATGAATTGACCTTTAGGCATTGCTGAACTACTCCTCCACTGTATAACTGGTTCATTAGGAAACTGGAACTTGACTACTTGAGTTCTACAATTAATGGAGGTATAACAAGCGTGAAGCTAGTCCATACCTAGAGTAACATCAACATCCACCATATCTAGCTCAACTAAATCAGCTATGGTGTCCATGTGATTTACAAAGATGGTACAATCACGATAGACTCTTTTTGCTAGAATAGAATGACCAACCGATGTGGAAACTCCGAAAGATTCAAGAAGTTTTTTGGGGGAAATACCAAACTTCATGGCTAGATATGGAGTTACAAATGAAAAACTCCCACCCAGATCAAGCAAGGCATAAACATCATAAGTAAAGACTTTAAGCATACCCATGACAACATCTAGTGAGTTCTCTTGGTGACTAGCTATAGCTTACAGACAGTTTGCTCCCCCACCTATTTTTGAAGCAGCTCATCTCTAGATATTTCTTTATGTTGGGGCTATTGAAGAAGATTGGGCTTTATTTCCCTCATTTCCCATCCTATTCATGGGGCACTCCTTAGAAAAATTGTGAAATTTTGATATTTTGTTTGTTAAATGTCACCTGTCATCCCACATTTGTAGAAAATATTCCTACCAACACGACATTCTCCCGGATGGATCTTACCATACTTACCATAAAGTGGGTTGCGAGGGAACCCTTGTGCTACACTGCTCTGCGACTGAGAATAGTGGACTCTGAAATTCAGGGAGTTCGGATTCCTATAATCATTCTTGTTCCTTGGTACAGGCGCACTAGCTAACAATAAAGCAAGTCCAAATGACCTTTGCTGAAAAGATAATCGATTTATGTTCACAGTTTTCTGCTAGCAGGACTCATGATGTGCCTCTTTAGCTCTTTTGCTACGAAATTCTTCCCTGTCCTTTAACTTATCTTCCTCAACCTGTTGCACATGAATCATAAGCCTGGCTATATCTAATTCTCCTATCACAATAGACACCTTACCTTCCTTGCTTGATAAGCGGGATAGTCTAGACACGAACAAGCTCATTCTTCTCCTCATATAAACCACCATCTCCGGATCATAGCGGAATAGTTGAGTTAACTTGAGGCTGTACTCTTTCACACTCATGGATTCTTGTTTTAGATTCAGAAATTTCTCTTACCATCGCTTCCCTTAGCTCGCAGGGAAAATAAGCGCCCTAAGAAGGAATCTTCAAACACAACCCAAGTCAATTGCAGTGCCTCTTCGATCTTGTTCTTCTTCCACTGATCAAACCATATCATAACAATGCCCCTGAGATGATAAGCATCCAACTCCACACACTCAACATCAACAATACGCATGACCTCAAAAACCTTCTAAAGTTCGCCCACAAAGTTTTCTAGATCCTCATTGAATTTTGACTCGGTGAACTCTGAGGCACTCATTCTTAGAAATTCTCGGATTTTGGATGCCTCATTCCCATCTTGATGTCCGGCTTCTTGGTGACCAACCTGTGTTGTCACCACTTGAGTCAATATTTGAATTACATTTCTGAACTTACCATTGGTGACATCTCCCAGATGTGGTTGCACTTCTGGTGCATTAGGAGCCTCTTTATCTCGAGGATCAATATTCCTCCTACCAGGACGTCCTCAAGCATCTCTTCGTGGAGGCATGATCTAAAAGAGATGTCACACCCCTTTTTAGACCGGGCGAAAGGGTTTTTCCAATTTAAGTCGGTATTGAATATGAATTATTATATTTTATTTATCAGAGTCATCACTTGGAATTGAATTATGGTGTTCCAAGTCACCTTTTTTGAATCCCTAATTAAAAGAAAATGACTCTTTATTTTGGTCTGCGAACTAGAAATTTGGGTAAGGAATTCTGTTGACCGTGGGGAAGGTGTTAGGAATCCCTCAAGTCCCTTGGTTCTAGCACGGTCGCTTTTATTGACTTATACTTATCTCAATATGTTTTTGGATAATTTATGTCTACAGGCCATGGTTTGCTTCTTATTTTTTTATTGTTGATTTTTTATCAGTCTAAACCTAGATGTGTAACCGTATTTTTTATCTTGACATTTAGAGGCATAATTCTCTTTTTCTCTCGAGTGCATCACACCTAATAATCTCAATTTACTCCTCTTGATTTTGAATTATTTAAAATTTATTATTATAACAATTTGGTCAAGGTGCGTCACCGCATCCTTGAATTTCTTTTAAGTGTTTCAAAAAAGATGTGTAACCACATTCTCAATTGAAACAAATATTTTTAACATGCCTAAAACTCATCTAGTATTAAAAGCGCTTACTCTTATTTTTGTAAATTTAAAACAAACAATCATTGTATTCCATTATTATATTAATCAATGATTATTTTTTAAATTAAATTAGTCCCCATATCAAAGGATTGCATCGATCCGAATGGAGTAAATTTAACTTTAATAATATAACTAATTTTTTTGTTTATTGGGTAGTGACTCATTTACTCAAAAATACATAAATTTAAATATACAATTGACATCCATATTAAGCTACAATAATAGCATAAAAACACTAGCTTAGGCATAGTAAAATTGAATAACAAAGAAAAATAAAATTCCTACATAGTTATAAGATTTATTCATCTTTTATAGATTTGCACTAAGAAATAACATAAATATAATTCACGCTGTCAATATTCATTTCAATAGAATTATGAATGAAACAAAACTATAAAAAACACTTATCACATAATTCCGTCAATTCCATAAATAAATGAAAGAGATAAGGTAAAGTTGAACCTTAAATGAAGAAATAAGAACCACAAAATCTTGATCGAAGTTCGATTAGAATGCTCACAATTTTTTTTTTGGTGTGGATGTGTGTTATGGTATATGTATTGTGTTGGTATGAAAATAATAAAAAAAGGAACAAATGATGTTAATATATTTGTGGGTATGTTGCTGATTTTTTTCTTTCTTTAGGAGTGTGTCTGTTGCTTTTGGTTGCTGATTTTTTTTCCCCTTTTCATTGGTTTGTGTGTGTGTGCGTGTTTTTTTTTCTTTTTTCTTTTTGTTGTATATTTGGATTTTGGAGTATTGTAGGTGTGTGTATTGTTGGATGTGATGCTAATTTTTTGAAGTGATTCTGATTTTTCTTTATGTGTGTTGTGTGTATTTTGTCTGGTTTGTATTGAATTCCTTTTTATGGGGATGGGTGTTTTTTTTTTGTGATTGTGTATGTGTGTGTGTGTTTAGGATAGTGGGGGGGGGGGGGGGGG
>JAJOOR010019366.1:0-25060 GCA_036250505.1 Solanum acaule | reverse complement strand
GTATGATTTACAAATTTGATGTGCTCATAAATGTCATTAACAGCACTCTCGGTTATTCCCCTCATTGTGAATGTCTTCCCACTACTTGTCTGTCCATACGCAAATATGGTTGCTGCAAAAGAAGTACGAGATTAACTGAATGATCTATTTCAAACAATAAACCCAATGACGTATATAAGAGCTAAAACAAAATGTACTCTAGTTCTACCATTTATCCCATTTAGAGCAGAGAGAGCAACATCTCTAGCCCCTTGTTCATAAACCTTGCTAGTCGAACACGTCGGGTCAAAGACATTATCTGGCACAGAAAAAAACCATGTAAGCAGATTTTCAAAAATCAGAACCTACAACAACCAGCAATTCACATTTAATCAACCTACCAAATGAATAAGGACCAGTGTGTCTTTCATGATTTAAGTTCTTCGAAACAATAGTTTGTTCATCAGGGAAATCCCAAGCAATGAGATCATAGGCTGCTTGTTCTTTCGGGCTAAGAGGCCTCACACGAATCGTTACAAGAATTTTCTCTTCGCGAAGCTTTGGACCTCCTGGAGTAGACGATGGAATCGTCCTTCTACTACCTGGAAAACGAGAAGGTGTCCTTCCAGTCTTTGATAATGGTGTTCCTGGTACGCCTATCACCATCTTTGTGAACTATATACCATCCTATTTAAAAATCATAAAGTTTAACATCATTATAAATCACTGAAACCATCAAATTAAGAGACCCATTCTTAACATGAAACTATCAAACCATACACCAAAATCACCAACTAAAATTCAAGAAAATCACCAAAATCACTGAAAATCATCAACTTAAGCTCCTTTCACCACCAAAAAAAAGCATTCAAAAAACCCCAAAACCCACGATTTTAAACAAGAAAAAAAAGTTAATCTTGAAAAAAAAAAAAGCGATCTTGTGAAAGTCAATTTTGTCATCATCATCTAATTTCAGGGGAACAAGTGAAGATTAAACGAAACCCAGATGAAGTAATGCGTTTCTTGAGATAACAAACAAGAAATGGCAAGTAAAGTGAAATCAAATATGGAAAGATTACTTTAACCAGTAAAGCTCAAACCCCTAAAATTAGATTTTTAAACGATAATTTTGCTATTTCAACGAAAACCCAGATAATAAACAAGGAAAGGAATGGAAATGACTTACCCCCAAGAAGATGCAAGTAAACTGAGATCAAATATGGAAAAGATTGATACACAAGATTTTTCAGGGTTCGTGTTTTTGAGATTCTGAGAGAGTAACGGCTACTTATTTCTAATTAACAAAATTATATTCTCTTTTTTCCGTTTCCGTACACCTCGTGCACCTGAAGGCCGTTGATTCATTTATTTATATCTGAGTTGGAGCCTCTTCGCTCATCCCTGCAAATGTTTTTGAAATTACTACACTTTAGTACCTCAAGTTTCTGCTTTTGTCATATAGAACCTAAACACTTTCTCCTAATGCTGTCCAAGTACTAAGCTTGATGATATGTGCAATTGGGCCCAACCCAACCCAACCCAGAGAATTTACTCTTTATTCTTTGTGTCTCTCCCTTTTCTTTTTAGGTGTGTGGTACATGAACCCACTCTTCACCAAGGATATATGTATAATATGGTGACTTCAATATGATCCTTTTATTTTTAATTTAAAATTAAGAATAGCAAACTTCGTTTGAGTTTTAAAGCTCTATCAAAAGGCTTCTCAACAACGAGCTAGTTTTAAGTCTGAAGTTATGTTCTATTAAAACCCTTTTCAACAACGAGTTTCAAGTCTGAAGTTAAACACTATATCAAAACCTTTCTTATGTAACTTCAAACTAAAGATTCGTTTGAATTTTAATTTTCGAAACTTTAAACCCTTTTGATATGAAGTAAGGCTTTGATGATAGAGTCCCAACTTTAGACCTTCAAGAAGAAGAAGAAAAGTTTTTCAAAAATTTAATTTGTTTTAAATAAGGATTTTCACAAATGGATACCTTGTGTTATTTCACCAGCGTTGGACAAAGTGCATGAATAATCATTTTTATGACCCTATAGCCGCCTCAGGATCATGGGTCTGAAGTTTTCTAGTTCAAACCTTAAGCTTAAAGTTTGAGTAGAGCTCAAATACAAATTTGAGGTCTGGAGTTAGATTTATGTGGAACCCAATTTCAAATTTGAGGTTTGCGAAAATTGAATAAATCTAAGATATTTTTAAGAAAAACAAATATAGAAATGTGAAAATCAGAACGATAAAGTAGTTTTGACATTTAATAAATAATAAAATTTAATAAATTCATTATAGGCAGATATCATTTACTTTTATTTGTATTTCTATTAACACTCTTTATTAATAAAATAAATACAAATTATTTTGTGAAAAAATAAGTTAAATCAATTTATTTAAACTAAACTAATCCAAATTCACTAGCCCGCTAGAGGTTGAAAATTATATTTATTACTAAAACAAATAGATTATATTGAAGCCTACATTACAAGCTTAGAAAAATCGTTATGTGATCTCAATTCTCAGCAAAGTGTTTTGAAGATAGTGGAAATAGAAAATAAAGATAAATTTATGATATATATTTGCACGTATAGCATGTGAAATCGTTGAGTGTTGATTGTTTTCTCTTCCCAATGTGTGTGTGTTGTTTTAAGACTTTTTTTTTGGTCAATTTGTTAACATAGAATTGAATTGTTAAACAAATCAAAGAGGACGTATAGGAGTAGGGCATTTATTCAGAATACTTTGCATTTAGTTCAAGGTTCATTATGCACTTGACTACTAATGTAACTAGCTGGCTCTGATGGAAGTGAGTGTTTTTTTTTTATCCAAGGAGGTGAGTGTTCTTTAGATGTACTATTTTGCTTGTTAATCGTACAGTTTATATGGTTACTAAAAATAAAAATATTTTTTATGAAATAATGCACGATATTTTAATAATTAGTAGAGTTTTAATGTGGGTGTCAAACATCGGATTAACACCAATAAACATTTCCATTGGGAATAAATTCCGTGAAACCAAACACACTCTGGCTTTCACTTCTACCAGAAAAAAAATAATGCAAGTACACACAAATATAGAATATTTGATGCTATATATGACCATTTCTAATGGCATTAGAATAAAAGATAGAGACAAGTAAAGGGAATTTTATGATAGCAAACATAAATTAATGGTTATTTTCCTCTTTAGGAGTACTTTAAATTTTTGTATAACTAGTACTATTTATTTATTTATTTTGGTAGGAAAAGATCATGTACTCTCCTAGCTAAGAGTACTATTTTATTTTGTAGCATCTTAATTGTTGTGTATAGGATTTAACATATTAGATACGGTGTTTGATTATCAATTTATATTTTATATAACTAATACATGTATAAATTATAAGAGAAACTATATAATATTGATATGCAGACGATTAAAGATGAAATAACCAAATTATATATATTTAATTTCTACATTACTAATATCGACATAACTTTAACCAACGAGCAAGGGCGGACCTACGTGCAGCTTAGGGGGTTCACCCAAATCCCCTTCGTCGAAAAATTACATTGTATATATAAGGTAAACTTCTAGTCATAAGCGTATAAATCTAAATATGAACCCCCTTGATAACTGAAGAGGAGCGTGGCTCATTGGCTAGGGCGTTCATTCTTAGCTTAAAGGTTTCGGGTTTGATCCTCGCCAAGTGCAATTTTTTCAAACTTTTTTTTTTTTGCTTTGACTGAGATGGGCTCAGGTTTTGGGCTTAGAATACCCAATAAAAGGCCTCATTGTTTTTGGATTCAATCAAAATGTATTATTTTGTTTTTTTTATTTGTTTTTTTCTCAAGTTGTCTTTGTTTAAATTTACTAGCCACATTTTTTATATTTTTGTCATTTATTCTTCTTATTTAAATTGCTCATTTTATTTCTACATAACTCTATTCTCATGTACTAACTCAAAGAAACTCTTTGAGAAAATAATGAATTGTTATTAAATTTAAAATTGAATAGAAAACTATTATATAAAATAAAGTAAATTTAGATTAATCGAATGGAAAAATTTAAAAGTTTGGAATATTCTTTTAATAAAATCTATTTAATTGAATTTTTTTTCTTAATTTCATAGTATCCCTTTCTTACTATTTTCAAGTCGATCTAAACTAAACTTATTTGATTGGTTCATAATTTGTTTTTTTTTAACAAATGATTAGCCTAGTAAATTGAATTAAATGAACTAAAAAATCGACAATGTCATTTATTTATCTTCTGAATATGCACTATAATATTAGTAACTCGATTTTTACACCTTTCTCTTGATGATTTTTAAAGTAATATATGATTGAATGGACACTCAAAATTCTAAAAAAGTTCAAAAAAGTAGAATACTACAAAATAAAAGAAAAAAAAACACTAAAAAATTTAAAGGCTCGATGGAGCATGATAAAAGTAGAAAGAACCTAAACACAACATGACAATATAAGTTAAATTTAGCGGATTAAAATTAATATTTTCCTCCCATCTCGCTTTGTTTTTCATCTTGTAAGTTTTACGCATTTACTTCTTTATACTCCGAACCCCCTCAACAAAAATTTTAGATCCACCACTGCCAACGAGGGTATTAAAATACTGTCAATTTTTTTAGATTTAAAACTAAAGAAGTTAACAAAATATGTCAACTTGTTTATGTGACTTGATTCAATTCTTTTTTAATTTTTCATATTATCATTACTTTGATACTACCACATGTCCGATGACTCTGAACGAGTATTTTTTGGTAACTATGTAGCGACTAATAAATTTTATGTTAATTATTGTTTTTTTTGACCCAAATTATTTGTTCGTATTTTTAAAAGCTAATTATGTCAAATTATTTGTCATTTTAGAAATTTAAGATAATTTATTTATTTTTATTTTACTCTTAATAAAACTTGTTCGTGAAAACTTACAAATACTTCATTTATGGGATGATGATATATATGAAGGTAGGATAATCAAAACGCTTCCTAATTGATATTCATAAGAGGAGTATAAAAGAAAAATACGAAAAATAATTTGAGATGAGATTATGTAAAATGAATACATATGGCACGTGACACATACAATGAAATGAGATACTATGGGTTCCCTTAAACCCACAGGGGCCAGACCAGCCAATAGATTTGTTGGTTGCAGAACGAAGCCACGTTGTTCAACGCACAAAATATTGATATATTATTGCTCATCGTACGTATGTTGAAAATTTTAAAGCGTGTACTATCTTTTATCATTACGAGTCTATTTGGATTGACTTAAGAGTTATCAAATCTATTTTTACGTTATTTTTTAATTTTAGTTACAATGTAATCATTTTCAAAATAGTGCTTATCTTTTTTTCACAAATTATATTGGGTCGAATCGAATTCACATGAATGATCCACAATTCATAATTCAAAAATAACTTACATTATATTTTTAAGTTAAGCCAAACGGGATCTACATCTTGTAATATTTGTCTATAGGCTAAGAATTATAGCATGTTCTTATATTATGCAAAATGGAACAATTTTTATTACCTTAAAAAGAGAGTATATTTCTATTACTATCGTTATTTAAAAAAAAAAAAAAAAAAAACTTCAATCCCAACTTGTGTATAGTTTTTTGTTCTCTTATGCACTATTTACTTCATGTATCCAATTTAACATGTTGATATATAAAACTCAATTTATATTATTAGTGAATAAAATTTAAATTAATATCTAAAATTTTATTATTCAGGTTAAGATATGAGACTTTCATGGAATTAATCTAACTAGAAGATTCTTTACATAGTATTAGATTGCTTGCAACTATTCTAATTTGGGGTGTAAATCAAGTAATGAACATCGTAAGTAAATAAAAATTATATCAATATTAAAGTTTTATACACCGGGCATAAAGAAAAAAAGAGTTTTACACATTTAATTTAAGTTGATGTTCTTCAACCATATATATTCTGTTTTATAAGTTATTTATATTTAGTGACACTTAATTATTTAATTTAGATTTAAATGACCTTTTTTTAAAGGGAAAAAGGACAATTATACCCTCGAACTATCGAAAATGGTATGTAGATACCCTCCGTCATACTTTTGGGACATTAATTGGTGCCCCTGCCGTCAAAAAACTAGAGCATATATGCCCTTCACTCTAATGGAAGATTAAATAGGGACACGTGGCACAATCTTATCCGTTAATTCGATATTTAATAAATGTCGGTCGGTGGATAGAATTATGATACGTGTATGTCTATTAGTATAAATGGTATACATGCTCTAGTTTTTGGACGGCAAGGGCATCAATGTCCCAAAAGTATGACGAAGGGTATCTGCATACCATTTACGATAGTTCAGGGGTATATTTGTTCTTTTTTCAATTTTAAAAAGATTCTGCGAAATGAAGTATAAAGGATCAAATTTGTCTTTAAACCAAATGATTTGTCTAAATTTGCCCTTAATTTGAATAAATTAATTTTGATTATCGATTTTGATTCGATTTTGACACACCTTAGCCCTCTATCTAGAAGTGTTTTGCTTTGACTTTCATACGCCATCAAATTTCACTTTCTTATCTATTTGTCATGGCTTAATTTGAGTCTGAAAGAATTATGTGGAAAAGGGAAAACGGTGGGATTCATTGGCTGACATTCATTAGGATTTTGGTTGCCAAGAAACTTCTTTCAACTTCCACACCCAAAATGAAAAATCTCAACATTAGCCCACTCAACAATTCCATTTATTAATTACTCCTTCCGTCTCAAAATACTCGTAATATTTTGTAGAATCAAATTACATAAAAAATTTATTTATATTTTGAGTTTTATTTTTTCATAAATTACGTAAATTAACTAAAAAAAGTGTACTATCTAACAGATTAAACTTTTAGATTAGATGAAATTGTTACACAATTCAACATGATATATATCAGAGCAGATAGAGGTCTTGAGATGGGTAAAACTTACCCGCACTGGGTGTATACACCTAGTCAATACATGCATGCCATGTGTTTAAATTTATAGTTCATTTTACTTAAACTAAAATTAATTAACATGTGTTTTATTTCATTAAATCACGTAATAATGGAAATTGCATTAGTTTAATGTATACACCAAGTGCAGGTAAGTTTTTTTCGTCTTGAGATCGAATCTCACCGCCATCCATATTAGCCATAATTTTCATATGCTTAGCCCTGAATCCTGATGAGGTCGTGAGATCGAATCTCATTGCCACCCATATCAACCAGAATTTATACATGCTTGGCCCCGAAAAACAATCAGATCTACACGTGAAGGAAAACAAGTAGTATCTTACTCTGTATTTCTAATCATAATATTCAATCTTGTTTTGATTTGAAAAACATTTTCTTTTAAAAGTGATTTAATTCCTCTTGTCTTGTCTATGTAGTTGGTGGATTGGATATGGTTTGTAGCTAATATTATGGAGGAGAGAAACAAAGTCATAATTCTACACCCTATTCTAGAACCCACCAACAAAAATGACATGGTATATGACAATTAACCAGTTTGCCCATAAGCAATTTTTTTTTTTGTTTGTCGAAAATTATTTTATTTGAAAATTTGATTAGGAAAACTTTAAAGTTATATTTCTTATTTGAAAATAGCTTAAAATTTGTTTTTCAACTCACTTTTATTTTTTGAAATTGTATTTGAGCTCATTTAAGCATGAACATTTTTCAAATATATTTAGCAAAAATATAACTAAATAAAATTTTATATTTGATGATCTAATAAACTCTAAGTAAAGTAAAAAATATTATAAACTTATGATCAAATGCCTACGTAATTTCTCTACATTGAAAATCAAGAAAAATGTGCATACATAAGTGGCATATAATAAAAAAAAATCACTATTTCAAAATCTTTATAAAAGATTAGCACACACGGAAGTCAAAAATGAATTTAACATTCCATAATGCATACATAATTTTTTTTAAAATTATTTTTAACATCATTATACACACACATATATATATATATAATGTTATTATTTTAAGGGGCGTAAAATATAAAATGGTGAGAACTAAATATAAACGGAGGGAGTAATACTATAAAGTTATTAATAAATAAATTTGAAAATCTAATTCTTAATTTCAATTCAAAACACACGTAATATAAGATGTAATTGGTTTAAGGATGATAGAGTCAAAAGAGAAAAGGAACCTTTGAAAATTCAAGTAATCCAGTACAATCAAAACATCAACATAGACCATAGTACTATCGACAATTAACTTTTATTTTCCCTATGCAAGTAATAAAAAAATGTCATTATTGTAAACACACTAACAAATAAAATAGTTTAAAGGTCAAATCCTGAGCACAAATCAAATATAGTATAGCCCCAACAAATTGACATAAAAAAAGGTTTTAAAGTCATCATTAAGGAAACGGGTCGGGTCAACCAATATTAAACTCAACAAAGAAAGAGTCCATTGGATTAGTGTTAAAAACAGAGGCACCAAAAGTGGTTTTGGATAAAACAACTGTGAAACTGGAAGACAAACTGACAAGGGGAGTAGGAAGGAAGGTACATGCATGTTAAACATTTTCATTGGACAAAATTATTATGTTGCGATGAGATGAATAAGATTACGAATTTAATCGTCAAAATAAAAATAATCAGCAAGAACTTGCTTCTTTTTAAAAAAGTCTTATGTGGTACAAATTTAAATTAATTATATATATCATTTCTTTCTTTAATTAAGATTTATATGCAGGGGTGGTAAAAACTAAACTCACAAAAATTGTTATTTGTTTATTGTTATTGAGTTATTAGGTTAACGGTTTTTTTAATGATTTTGCAAAGAAATATTATTGAATTATTGGGTTGATTTTGATTTTTAAAATATTTACCCAATAACTCATTAAAACGGTAATGATTTACTACTTTACCCATATATAAATATTAAATATTAATCTCCGTATTTTATTGATTAATGTCTGTGTCCTTTAATCTTCAATTCACATTTCATATTAATTTTGAGTTTACAACTTCACATTATACAGAACTTCAAAATATAAAGTAAGAACCATATTCCTCTTAATTTTTTCTTTGTATTGCACTTGTATAGTTCTTTTCATATTAGTTATAATTGTTACTATTTTATGAGCGTTCTGTAAATTAGTTACATTATTATCTTATCGCATCAAATTATTGAAAAAGTCATGTATTTGTTTTATAATTAATTTTTTATTGGTTAGATCGAAAATCGAATCTTTGACGATTAAAACCGATAAAAATATCTTATTAATTTATTGTATTTAAAAATTGAAAATCGATAAATCATAGCTATAGTATATAAAACAAAATGGCTGATGTACATCCTTAATTATACAATATAAATCTTAATTAGACGAATTTACAATATAAATATCGAACACCAAATAAATAAATAAAGTGTACTACTTTGACGGTGTTTCTTAAAAAGAGCTTACTAGGCATTTAGCAAGGATTAAATGATATTCGTAGCATTTTGTTTGTATAATTAATTAAGTGATCCACTTGAGAAGACACGTACACATTTTGTTTTGTATAAAAAAGGACCTCTACCATTCCATTCCTCACCACCATTCATAAGCAACACTCTTTCATTTGCTTCTTTTGATTTCCATCTTTGTGTTTCCTCCCATCCATTTCATTACTTCCCTCTATTTATTATTCCTTTCAATATTCCTCTCTTTCCTTTTTCTTCAAAAAAAGGTAAAACCTGCAACTCACATTTCTTTATGTTATGTCGGTGCGTAAGAATTTTGTTTCTCATTCATCACCATTCAAATTTTATCTTTTTCTCATCCGTAGATGTATAAAAAAAGAAGGAATAATTTTGAGTGGCATTTGCTTGCACTACTACTCTTCTTCATCTACCTTTCGTTTTCAGAGTATCCTTTTTTGTTATATTCTGCTTTGTTACATCATCATTTTGCAATTTGTTCACTGATAAAAAGATCAGATTCTGGGATTTTTTTTTTTTCATTTCTTGATAGAAAAGTCTGTTTCCTCAATTAGTCGGTTCTAGAGTTATACTCTGCAAATTCCAACTTTACTTCCTCTGTTTTGTCTTTTTTCAAATCTTTGACAAAATTTATTGACATAAAAGTCTATTCGTAACCGTCACGGCTAGAAAACAATGCGTTATCCACTGAAACATAAAACATAATTTGTCGACAAGACAAATCAAAACATATATTTGTACTAATAATAAGAAACAAAAATCCTCACATCTCTTTTCTTCTTTTTCTCTTGTTAGTACTGCTCTGTTTTTCTTCTCTCTGTTTTTTTTTTCCATTTACTCAAACTGTTGTTTCCTTATTCTAGCTATTTTGTTTGTTTCCTTGTGTCTTAACAAGTAGTTTTCGAGCTTGGTGGAATGGTTAAGATTCTTTTTATTTTTAGTTTGTTTAGTCAGACTTGAGTTTCAGATATTGAATGATTAAAAAAAAAGTAGTTCTAATTCAAGACGTATTTTATCTTCATGATAATGTTTTAGTGTATTTGATTTCGTCACAATTTCTTCCTACTTTTTTGTATTTGGGTGAGATGTTGAAGAAAACGGGGAGATTTTGTTGTTGTATACTAAATGCTAGATGGCATATTCTTTTACTTTATTCCTTTTTTAAAATAAAATATTTGAAGGGTACCTATTGATCAAATATATATAGTATGTGTTTTTTATTTAATTGTTTAATTATTGTGTGGTTCAACTAAAACAGTGAAATACGACTACTAACATATTTTTTAATAATTAATAATAGGAAGATGAGTACCGGTTCTCTCTGTTGTGTATTTATTGGGCCACATTTATCTAATTATCTTGGTTGTCACGTATTGTATTCTACATTTATTTGATAACTCTCATGTCATTATATTGGTAGGTCTGCTGGTTTTTTTATTCTGTCCTTCTCAATTTAAATGTATCAAATTAGTTTGATAGGATATGAAGTTAATGAATTAAAATGAAAATTTTAAATTTCATGATCTTAAACTGGTCAGTAGGATATTTGAATGGAAAAACTTACTAAATATAATTTATTTATTTTTTAGGAAAATGTAGTAGTAGTAGTGCTAGGTGGGGTTGAAAATTTGTACTAGTATATTCTAGATCATTGGAAAATTAGGTGATTAATTAGGTGACTTATTTTTCCCACAATCTCATCTCTTTTAATAGTAGTAATATGTTAAATATTTTTGTGATTTTTGAGCTAACAGTATTTTGCTTGTGTTTTTACAGTTGAAAGTCATCTGAGGATTTCCAGGTGCAATGGCGGAACGTGTTCTGACTCGTGTTCACAGCCTTCGTGAACGTCTTGATGCTACTTTGGCTGCTCATCGCAATGAAATTTTGCTCTTTCTTTCAAGGTATTGTCTTAGAGCAATCTTCTTGCTTTTTGATTTAGTTGCTGTTGTTTGCCCGTTTTGTTTGGTATGTTGGACAAGCATAAATTGTTTTGGGATACAAACTTAGTACTGCCTTATTCCTTTGTCTGGTTATTGATTTCGGAATAAGTTATATCAGAATTAGTAATTAGTATCTGGATAAGTTATCTCCGTCTAAGAATGGAATAGTAGGTACCATTAACTAGCTATCCTGGAATAAAACAATGAAAATGACAAAAATCCCCCAGAGGTCACTTAAATCCGTTTTCTACTAAATAAGGTGGAGGATATTTTTGTAAACAAATAACTTTGTTCTTAATTATTATGCAATGAATGTTAGTATTATTTTAATTCTAGCATAACTAATCCTAGTATAACTTGTCTTCAAACCAAATGACCCCTAATTGACGAACAAATATATAGTTTAATCAAGTACATCATGAGTTATTCTTGCTGGTTTTGGCTGTATCAGGATCGAAAGCCACGGAAAAGGGATCTTGAAACCTCACCAGCTGCTGGCTGAGTTTGAATCAATTCACAAAGAAGACAAAGACAAACTTAATGATCACGCCTTTGAAGAAGTCCTGAAATCCACTCAGGTAACTTGGTTTTATTGTTATAGGTTGATAGTATTGAATTTTCTTACTACGCTCACATATGTATCAGTTTGTGCTTGCATTTGAATTTTTTTTGTGTTGTTCGTCATACTAGGAAGCAATTGTTTTGCCCCCATGGGTTGCACTTGCTATTCGTTTGAGGCCCGGTGTGTGGGAATATGTCCGTGTGAATGTTAATGCTCTTATTGTTGAGGAACTGACTGTGCCTGAGTTTTTGCAATTCAAGGAAGAACTTGTTAACGGAACGTAAGTTTTACGTTTGAATTTGATGATTAGTTGTCTAATCATGTTCTTAATTTTTTTTTTTTTTGATTAATGTTGTGATTTTCCCTGATGCAGTTCCAACGATAACTTTGTTCTTGAATTGGATTTTAAGCCGTTCACTGCATCATTTCCCAAACCAACCCTCACCAAATCAATTGGAAATGGAGTTGAATTCCTCAACAGGCACCTCTCTGCCAAAATGTTCCATGACAAGGAAAGCATGACCCCTCTTCTCGAGTTTCTTCGAGTTCACCACTACAAGGGAAAGGTAAATTTAGTGTTTCTGATATTGGCTTTTCTCCGTTAAATTTCCAGTATGTAGTAACTGATTTTTGCATCCACTAAATGATTAACATGTTCCAACTATCATTTTCTGTGCAGACAATGATGCTAAATGATAGAATTCAGAATTTGTATACTCTCCAAAAAGTCCTGAGGAAGGCTGAGGAATACCTCACCACCCTTTCCCCAGAAACGTCATACTCGGCATTTGAGCACAAGTTCCAAGAAATTGGCTTGGAGAGGGGTTGGGGTGACACCGCAGAGCGTGTTCTAGAGATGATCTGCATGCTCCTGGATCTCCTCGAGGCTCCTGACTCATGTACTCTTGAGAAGTTCCTTAGTAGAATTCCTATGGTTTTCAATGTGGTTATACTTTCACCTCATGGATATTTTGCCCAGGAAAATGTCTTGGGTTACCCCGACACTGGTGGCCAGGTGCACTGCTTATTTGTGATCCCTTTGTCTTAATCCTTCGAAACCTATTGCAGCAAGTGCTGAGTTCCCATTCCTTTAATTTGCAGGTTGTCTATATTTTGGATCAAGTTCCTGCCTTGGAGCGTGAGATGCTCAAGCGCATAAAGGAGCAAGGACTTGATATCAAACCGCGTATTCTTATTGTTAGTATTCTCAGAAATTGTGCTTATAGATTATGATTATGCAGGATTTTGATTTGTTCTAATGCAACATCTGATCTTTGTTTAAATTCTCAGGTTACTCGGCTTCTGCCTGATGCAGTTGGTACCACTTGTGGTCAGCGACTCGAGAAAGTATTTGGAGCTGAGCATTCACATATTCTTAGGGTCCCCTTTAGGACTGAAAAGGGCATTGTTCGCAAATGGATCTCTCGTTTTGAAGTCTGGCCATACATGGAGACTTTCATTGAGGTGAAGCAACCTTTCTGTATTCATTTTTCAATCTTCTAGTTGATTTTTGCAGCAATTTTCTACTTACACTAAAATTGTGACTTTTAATACATTAGGATGTGGGGAAAGAAATTACCGCAGAACTGCAAGCTAAGCCCGACCTTATTATTGGAAACTATAGTGAGGGAAACCTCGCTGCCTCCTTGTTGGCTCACAAGTTAGGTGTAACACAGGTCTGTAACATTGGTCACATGTATAAGATTAACTTTGCATTTCCTTTCATTTGGAACTCATAGTTTTAAGAATTCTCTTCCGTTTTGTCTACTTGGCCTTGATCTGCAGTGCACCATTGCTCATGCATTGGAGAAAACCAAATATCCTGATTCTGACATTTACTTGAACAAATTTGACGAGAAATACCACTTCTCAGCTCAGTTTACCGCTGATCTTATAGCAATGAATCACACTGATTTCATCATCACCAGCACCTTCCAGGAGATAGCAGGAAGGTATGACATCAATTTCGTGCTCTGATTAAATTGTTCTTCTTCTTGTTTTATTGTGTTTGATCCTAAATCTTTTTTCTCCAAATTCTTAGCAAGGATACCGTTGGACAGTATGAGAGCCACATGGCCTTCACAATGCCTGGATTGTATAGAGTTGTTCATGGCATTGATGTGTTCGATCCCAAATTCAACATTGTGTCACCAGGAGCTGATGTGAATCTCTATTTCCCATACTCTGAAAAGGAAAAGAGATTGACAACTTTTCACCCTGAAATTGAAGACTTGCTGTTTAGCGATGTCGAGAATGAAGAACACCTGTATGTTTCTATAATAGTGCAAAATTGTGTTTACTGATATAAACAAGTTTGTACTGAATTGATTTATGTTCCTATATCAGGTGTGTATTGAAGAACAGGAATAAGCCCATCATATTCACCATGGCAAGATTGGACCGAGTGAAGAATTTAACTGGACTCGTCGAGTGGTATGCTAAGAATCCACGACTAAGGGAGTTGGTTAACCTTGTTGTGGTTGGTGGGGACCGAAGAAAGGAATCCAAAGACTTGGAAGAGCAGGCAGAGATGAAGAAGATGTATGAACTTATAAAGACACACAATTTGAATGGCCAGTTCCGATGGATTTCTTCCCAGATGAACCGTGTGAGGAATGGGGAACTCTACAGGTACATTGCTGACACCAGGGGAGCTTTCGTGCAGCCTGCATTCTACGAGGCTTTCGGTCTGACTGTTGTTGAGGCCATGAGCTGCGGTTTGCCTACATTTGCAACTAATCAAGGAGGTCCAGCTGAGATCATCGTTCACGGAAAGTCTGGTTTCCAAATTGATCCATACCATGGCGAGCAGGCTGCTGATCTTCTCGCTGATTTCTTCGAGAAATGTAAGGTAGACCCTTCACATTGGGAAGCCATTTCTGATGGTGGCCTTAAGCGTATACAAGAGAAGTAAGTTGCTGCTCTTTTCCTCCTACCGCATGATCATTATTGAGTGCTTTAATTCAAAGTGATTCTAATCTCCTGTTGCTGTAGGTACACATGGCAAATCTACTCCGATCGGCTGTTGACACTAGCTGCTGTTTATGGGTTCTGGAAGCACGTTTCCAAGCTGGATCGTCTTGAAATTCGTCGTTATCTCGAGATGTTTTATGCTCTCAAATTCCGCAAGCTGGTAAGTCTCTCTGCTTTCTGCACTTTTCCAATTGTTTAAATCAACTACTAATGGAGCTTCTCTATTTTGTTTTGATTCAGGCTCAACTTGTTCCATTGGCTGTTGAGTAAATTGACAAAGAAGAGAAGGCCTCTGTCTGATTGTTATCCACATTGTCCTTTAGAAAATGTTTGTCTAGATTGCTTTTCCCCCACATTTGTATCTGTTTGAGAACTTCATTGTCTTTTTCATTTGCATTTTTCCCTTCTGTAGTCGTGAAGAGGATTGCAAATTTGACATTATGTAGTGTTAGTGTGAATAAAATATCAAATTTCAATCTGCTCCATCCATCTTTCTTACATCCTCTTATTCGAATTGAACACATTCTCTCTGCTTTCACGAGTTAGTGATAAAGTCTGCGTGCATATCAACTTCCCTAGATTGAGTTTGTGGGATTATATTGAGTTTGTGGGATTATATTGAGTTTGTTGTTTATTTTAAAATATACTTCTTCCGTCCAACAATAGTTGTCTACTATATTGTTTTGGGTGTCAAAAATATTTGTTCATTTTATGAAAGCAATGAATAATTTTACACTTAGTTTCTAATTTACCCTTATAATTAATTATAGTCATTTCTCTATTACATTATATTTATTATATTCAAAGAATGATGTAATAAAATAAATCTTTTATTTATAATTTTTTAAGAAGGGTGTAAAATTAATAGTGTACAAGTATTGTTGGCTTGAGGGAGTACTAACTATAGAGAAAGTCTTTTTTGTCATTCCAAGTTATGGTCAAGGTCAATTTTGCCAACAACCTTGGAGACAATTATATTGGATAATGATGAAATTCTTATCCTATATTTGACAAAAGGTCAAAAGAAGAATAAAAGCTAAACCTTTTTACATTGATAGCCTTGATGAGAGACCCTATTCCATTTGGGATATTCTCTAGAAGAAAAATAATTTTGTCCTTGAAATTGAAAGAGACAACTATGAAATAGGGATGTGGGCATAAAGAAGTTTATATCATTAGACTTCCAGGAGTCATTCTCGGGTCTATTTCTTGTGTTCCATGAAATGGTAATTATGCACCAATTATATGCACCAATTAGGGGATGGATGGATTTTATTAAAAAACAATTGGGGCTAGGAAAAGAATTATGAGAATTCTAATACATATCAATAAGATAAAAATTCACGTAGTCAAATAATTGAGCTATTTAGATTCTCCGGATGGAAAAAGGATTGGGATTCTCTACAATTAATTAGAGGTTTTGAATCCTTATGGACGGACCAATAATAGAACTTGATTTCTTACATTACTACACGTGTAGTACCTCCTAACAAAAATGTATTCCATACTCGTATGGATTATTTGCTTTTCTTTGGCTTCTAAATCCCTAAATGAGACATACATAGGTTGGACGGACGAATAATAAAATTTGGTTTCTTACGTTACTACACACGTATTACCTCATAACAATAATGTATCCAATACTCGGATGGAGTAATGATCTCAACTATTGATGTAATCTTTATCTTCTTCCAAAAACTCTATAAAAATTGGATTTTACACAAATTTCATTTTTTTTATAAGTTAATTACTTAGATTCACGCTAGTTTGCAAATTGCAATATTATGTTCATTACCACACTTTAGGCCTCAAATACATATATTTACCTCTTCTAGATACATGTATCCGTGATACATGTAAGACACATATCAATTAGTGTGTCAGATTAAAAAATATAATTGAAAATCATTAATGAAGGAGTACATCTAGTTAAAGAATATAATTAAAAGTCATTAATAAAGGAGAAAATCACGCCTTTGACAACTCTAGAGGATATGACATATCACAACTCCTTAAAAAAATCAAAAATATTAAAATCCTCTTTTTGGCAATTCAGTAAAATTTAGACTTCTTAACTCAGATTTTTGCAATTGAACTCGTATTCAAATACATGCGTATATTTTATTAGATACATATACACTTAATTAAATACAATAATAATAATTAGATACATATAATCTTAATTCAATAATGTGTCAAATACATCAATAATGTGGGAGATAATTAATATGTAGTGTGTTAAATATATGCGTAAATCTCCAATACATATGTATATTTTGTCAGATACATATACATTTAATAAGATACACTGATAAAAACTAGAAATATATAATCTTAACCATAGAAATATATAATCTTAACTCAATAATGTGTCAGATATATCAATAATGTGCTAGATATATGCGTAAGTCTCTGCTTATTGAAACTTTCTGATTATGTTTTTGACTGATTTGACATCTAACTACAACGGTGTTTGCTTCACCTTTTGATTTGTTCCTGTGAGAAACAGTGCTCTGTGGCAATGACTTACCGTCAACATCTCGGAGTCGAAGAAAAGGATGAGTTGGCGCTGATGATTTTTCATTGGAGAAAAGTAAATTAGGAAAATCTTAAATCAATAGAGTTTTGCTTTAACTTTTGAAAATTAGAAGACATAACAAATAAAAATTTGTCAAATATACATAACTTTGAACAATGGTTAAACAGATACAAACCTCAAATTAGTATGCTCTTGTTCCAAATTTCAATGGTGAAAATCGTGGCGGGGAGAATGAAGGAAGAGAGAAGGGTGGTAGAGGATGTGGAGTGGGAGGCTAATGAGACACAGAGAGTTGATTGTTATTAAAGCATGAATTGGGGATGGTGACAGTAAAACATAAATTGGGATGATTTAATTATGCAGATAACTAATTTAGATTATTTCTTTTTAGAAATATATGTATGAATGTATTTTCTCATTGTATGGTATAAAATTCTTAACTAGTGATAATATATGTAATTATTTGAAAGTATAGTTAGGATTAGTATATATGATAGTAATATATATTTAATAGGAAAAAATACCTAGCTACACAGTCTTTTTTTATCATATTTTCTAAAATTTTAAAAAATTACAATAATCCCTATGTTACTCACCCTTTCTTCTATTATCGGATACATCACTCTTCTTCTTCTTCCCAATTCATGCTCAACTCCCCCAAGTTCGCAACTAAATTTTCACTACGCCTTAACTTCATCAATTTCAAATTTCAATATAGTTCCATGTGCTACAAGAACACTGCAGGAATTCCCTCTTTCATTGAGCAAACCAGAAAAAAGTAAAAAACTTTATCCTAAATATAATTCAACAAGTTCTTTCACGCCTCACAGAGCAATCATTCTTTTCTGCAAGGAACATTTTGAAACTAAATCTTACTCTACAAGTTTTATGAGCTTTATCGTGTTAACTTTTCTTTTTCACAATAAAATCTCATGGAATTAGAGTCACACAATTAGAGCAAGATATGTGTTCTTGATTTATAAATTACATGCCCCAGTATTTTAGATATCCAAACCTCTCATAATGAAATTGTCATGACCCAAATCGTCGTGATTGACACCCACATTAACCCTCCGGTGGGAGAACCACTACTACAGCCCAAACCAACCAACTAAGCCAAAATACTAAAGCATTTAAATTACGGAAGTAAGTTAAATGCTAAGGAAAGAAATAGGGAGTTCCCATAAACTCTAACAAAAGTCTAACAACTAAAAAAATGCAGAAATACGCCTAGAACCTGAAAGTCAACGTACCAAAACATCTAAAGTTCAACCATAAGTCTAACAAGAAGGGTACAACCCCAAACTAAAAATAGAAATCTAAAGAAATAGTCTAAGTCCGAAAGGTGAACATAGACAGAAAGAGAACTCATGGAAGCCCGGAAGAACTGACTCACCCTTGAATTCAAACGATTACTGATCTTCTAAGCGAGGTCTGTCAATAGCCTCCTGAAGATGCCCTGTACTCAACAAAGAAAGAGCAAGTGCAGTATCAGTACACAACCACAGTGTACTGGTAGGATCACGCGGCTATCCCACTAAGTGCAACATACATAAGTCAATACAACAATACAATAACATGTATACACCGAACATATACAATATCATCAACATTTACGAACAACAAACAGTTTCACATTTCTCAAGAAACACAGTTACGACAAGTCATTGGTCCTCTCATGGAACGTGGTACCCGATCCAATATTTATGCTGGAACGTGGCAACCGATCCCATATTTATGCCAGAACGTGGCAACCAATCCAAGTTAGTGTGTCGGAACACAATACCTGATCCATTCAACAAGCCACAATTACAATCACAAAGTACATTCTCATAATCATACAATCAAGTCATGATTCATGACATTCATCATTCATATATCCTCATTTACAATTAATGTGATCAATAATGCAACATTCACATACATACATGTATCATAATGAAGCAAGAACAAACATACATCACACAATCATAGAATCACAACCATCACCTACCTTGAAACAAACTTAAATCCCCTAAGCAACTTGATTCTTCCTTTTTCAGATTCGTTCCGCTTGTTCTTGGTCTACAAACAATTAATTTAACACGGGAATCAATAAATAACAACTAATTATCCGAATTACTAACAATTCTATCAACCCTAGATCATATCCATGATCCTCATACCTAGATTAGGGCTTTTTCCACCATAATTCTCAGGTCAAAACTATTCTCTATCGATAATTACACATTAGATTCCGTTCTACGGATCGAAAAATGGATTCGAAGAGTGAAAATCTTACATTTAGCCTTAAGAATGGTGGAAAACTGTCAAGAAAAGCCATGGATTCGTTCCTTAGCTCTCAAGTTTGAAAATTGCAGAATAAAATATTTTTGGGGTTTATTTTCGACTTTAAGTCCCGACTGTCCCACTATGGCGACACTCACCCCGCTACAGCGGCTCTGCCCTGGCGGGAATAATCCCGCTTTAGTTGCTTGCACGGAACCAGTGAGTTGATTTAAGAATTCCAAACTCCCATTTTACAACACACCTTCATCCCATGACACTCAGAAAATACCCGTTCATGCTAAGATAAACTCCGGGAGTTCTACTCGCCCGAATTCAATTCCGTATAGTCGTACGGGTTCCTTAACGTCTTAGCTATCTACTCATGTAATCAAAACCATAATTAAATCACCCAATTGCTACAAGATTTCCCTAGACTTTAGTGACTCTGATTTCGTCCAAATCTTGACTAGGTTAGAAAATTCCAAGTTACTACGAAAAAGTTTTTCGGCCCAAAATTTTTCCCGTTGGCTTTTCTATAACGATGGAACCCAGTCGTTACAATAGATACCAATTTACCCATTACTCGTCCCCGAGTGACAAACTTAGGAAAAACAGGCTAAAGAAAGAATGGAGTAGTACCTGAAATGATGAATAATTGGGGATATTTGTCTCGCATGTCCCTCTCGATTTCCCAAGTAGCTTCCTCAACGGGACGATGCTTCCATTGAACTTTCACGGACTTAATCTCTTTGGTCCTCATATTACGCACATAACGATCAAGAATTGCAACCGATTCCTCCTCATATTGGAGGTCTTTATCTAACACAATTGAGTCCTACTTAATGATATAATCCCCGTCACCATGATATCTCTTCAACTTAGACACATGAAATACCAGATAAACTCCATATAGATTAGGAGGTAAAGCCAATCTATAAGCTACTGGCCTTACATATTCAAGAACCTCAAAAGGACCAATATATCGCGGACTTAGCTTGCCTTTCTTGCCAAATCTCATCACCCCTTTCATGGGTGATACCTTAAGAAGAACATTTGCAGCGGTCTGAAATGTCATGTCTCTTACCTTATGATCCGCATATTTCTTCTGTCTACTATTGGCTGCTAGAAGCATAGCTTGAATACTCCTCACCTTATCTTGAACATCCTTCACTAAATCAACCCCCAAAGGTTTTGAACCATCCTATGGGTGATCTATATCCCCTCCCATAAAGTGCCTCAAATTGTGTTATATCAATGCTGGAGTGATAACTATTAACACATTCCCTCAATATGTCTTCCAACACTTGAATAGTCCTCTCCGATTGCCCGTCCATATGTGGATGGAAAACAATACTAAAAGTGAGTTGTGTGCCCAATTCATCATGTAATTTCCTCCAAAACTTGGATGTGAATTGGGTACCACGGTTTGAGATGATAGAGAAGGGCACCCAATGCAACCTCACTATCTCTTTCACATACACCTTAGTCAATTGTTTAGCATTATAATCTATCCTTACCGAAATAAAATGGGCTGACTTAGTCAATCTGTCAACCACTACCCAAATAGAATCAAACTTCCCCAAAGTCTTGGGAAGACCAACCACGAAGTCCATAGCTATCCTTTCCCACTTCCATTCCGAAATTGACATTCTCTAAAGTAAACCTGCAGGCCTTTGGTGTTCATACTTCACTTGTTGGAAATTTCGACACTTAGCCACGAACTCCGCTATATCATTCTTCATGCCCGGCCACTAATGAACTCGCTTAAAATCTCGGTACATCTTGGTCACCTCCGAATGAATAGAATATCAAAAACCATGAGACTGCCAATAATTTCTGAATCAAGTCATCTGCTCTAGGAACACAAATTCTTCCTTTAAAATTGAGCACACTTTCTGCATCAAGAGTGGTCTCTTGTGCCTTACCAATTGCGGTCTTCTTCTTAAGTTTATTCAAATTTTCATCTTCAAACTATTTGGCCTTGATCTCCTCAATGAATGTGACCCTAACTTCAATGCTAGCTAACACCCCACCTTTTTCTGAGATGCCCAACTACATGAATTTAGACTCCAACGTCTGAATTTCCTTAGCCAAAGGTCGCTTGGTTACACTCAAGCAAGCTAAACTACCCATGCTCACCGCTTTTCGACTCAAAGCGTTTGCCACCACATTAGCCTTGCCCGGATGGTATTGAATGGTCACATCATAATCTTTGAGTAACTCCATCCACCTTTTCTGTCTCAAATTCAGATCCTTTTTGAGTGAACACATGCTGCAAACTATGATGATTAGTAAACATCTCACACTTAACACCATAAATATAATGCCGCCAGATATTAAGAGCAAATACTACCGCTGCCAACTCCAAATCATGTGTTGGACAATTTCTCTCACGCACCTTCAATTGCCGCGATGCATAGGCTATGACATTCTTATCCTGCATCAATTCCGCACCCAAACTAGAATGTGAAGCATCACAATAAACTATAAAGTCTTTACCTTCTATCGGTAGTGCGAAAATAGGTGCGGTGGTAAAAAAAGTCTTGAGCTTTTGAAAACTCTCCTCAAATTTTTCAGTCCATTCAAATGGTATCTCCGTTTTGGTCAAATTTGTCAAGTGAGTGACAATAGAAACAAAGTTTTTCACAAATCGACGATAGTAGCTAGCGAGCCCCACAAAATTCCTAACTTTTGTCATAGAGCTAGGCTGATCCCAATTCTTAACCGCTTCAATCTTTTGGGGATCTACCATTACGCCTTCTTTTGAAACTACATGCCCCAAAAATGCAATTGAAGTCAATCAAAATTCACACTTAGAGAACTTCGCATATAACTTTTGTTTCCCAAGAACACCCAAAACAATACGAAGATGGTCGGTATGCTCTTCCTCACTTTTCGAATAGACCAAAATATCATCAATAAAGACTATGAAGAAAGAATCAAGAAATGGCTTGAACACCCTATTCATCAAACTCATAAAAGCTGCAGGCGCATTAGTCAAACCAAAAGACATAACTAGAAACTCATAGTGCCCATATCGGGTTCTAAACGCCGTCTTGGGCACGTCTTCAGGCCTAATCTTTAACTAATAATAACCAAACCTTAGATCAATCTTAGAGAAAACTGATGCACCTTGCAATTGGTCAAAAAAATCATTTATTCGAGGCAAAGGGTACTTGTTTCGAATGGTGACCCTATTAAATTGCCAGTAATCTATACATATTTTCATACTACCATTCTTTTTCTTAACAAACAAAACTGGAGCACCCTATGGGGAAATACTAGGACGAATAAATCCCTTATCAAGAAGCTCTTGGATTTGAGCCTTAAGCTCTCTTAATTCCGTCGGAGCCATGCGATATAGAGGAATATAAATGGGATGAGTACTAGGTTCCAAATCGATGTAGAAATCTATATCTCTATTCAGAGGCATACCAAGCAAATCATTCGGAAACACTTCTCTAAATTCTGACACCACAAGAATAGACTCAATAGATGGAGACTCAAACTCAACATCTCTAATATGAGCCAAATACGCCAAACAACCCTGCCCTACCAATTTTCTAACCCTAATAGAAGATATGATCTTAGCTTGCTTAGGCTTGTACACCCCTTCCCACTCTAATTTTTCCCTTACCGGAATTTGTAGAGTTACAGACTTAGTATTACAATTAAGCACAACATAATAGGGGGACAACCAAGTCATGCCTAAGATTATATCAAAGTCATTCATATCCAAAATCATCAAATCAGCCCAAGTTTGAAAATCATTAAACAAAATAGGACAAGCACGATAGACATGGGTGACTTTGGCAGACTTTTCAACTGGGGTAGAAACATGTATGGGGGCATCAAGTATATCACAAATCATAGCAAATTCTGAGGCAAATCGCATAGATACATAAGAATAAGTAGAACTCGGATCAAATAACACATTAGCCATCCTATAACTCCCCTCAAAATGAAATAGGGTAATTAGAGCTTCACATGCGTGTTAGTAGTTGATAAACTTGTATAAATGTTTGATAATGAGTTTATAGGTCAGTTTAGTTGAGTTTGAAGTCAAACGTCAAAGAGACGTTCGAAAACTAGTTGTTTGCGTGCTAGTGTGTTCTAGTGTGTCTTGCATGTTTTTATGTGTTGTTTGCAGTCTAAAATTAGTGGAGGTGACCCTAGTGTCTTAATAAATGTTTTTAGGGTCAAAACGTTTGGATACGACTCCTCGGGGGCCACCCTAAGGGTCCCCGAGGAGGACCCCAACCTTGGCCAAACAAGCTGCCATAGCAGCTTGAAAATGCTCATGGAAGGAGCATGTCCGCGTCGCGGACTAGCTCCACTAAGGGCCAAATGTTTGGTTAGCATCGCAGACGTATCGCAGACTCTTCTGTCTCAAAATTTAATTTCCAGAAACTTGCGGGAACACCTCCGCGTCGCAAACTTGTTTCCCGATGAAATTTGCGAAAATAAAACTCAAGTTTGACTTGTTTAAAATGGTCCAACTAAGTGAGGGGTAGTTTGGGTACTTTGGAGAATTATTCTACATGGTTATTCTACCTATTCTAGGGCATTTTAATAGGTTAAAACCCCAAAACCAAGAATTGGACCTCATTATTTCTACATTGAACCTTCCCTCTCAAATAAATTCTCTCTCTAGAACTCCATGGAAACCATTGATGAAGCTTCAAGCTAGGGGATGGGTACTACTGGTTTCTCTTCAAATTCCTAAAGAAATCTATCACAAAGGTATGTGGATTTTATCTTTGATTCTCCTTTCAATCAAAGAGCCAAATCAAAGTGATTTCAATGTTTTTTTCAAAAACACTAAAAACCCCAATTTCAATTCTAAGCTTGGGTTCTTGCATGAAAGTATTTCAAATGATGATTTATGTTACTGTTGATGGTTTTAAGATTAAAAACTCCATGAACCCTTGCATATCTTGAAACCCTAATTTTTGGGTCTAAAGTGGCTCTATTGATTTTGAGTTAATAATGTGATATTAATGTGTAGATTGTTATGGGCTATTGATTTATGTATTGTTCTACATTGAATTATGAGGAATTGATGGTCAATTGTGTTACATTGGATGTTGGCCTTGAATGGGCAATTATGACCTAAGGTTTATGATGATGATAAAGTTGTGAATAGATTATTGATTCTAGTATTATATATATATATATATATATATATATATATTGTAGATGTTAGAATTGTAAGGTTTGATCCCTTTGAAAGTGGGGAGGTGTTTACTTTATAAGCATGTTGTGATCATGGCCTTGTAGGCAAAGTTGGATGGTTGTTGTTTTGAGTAATGTTGAT